>CM077091.1:6522614-6805461 GCA_039513925.1 Platanthera zijinensis
AAACCACGAGGTTAGGGGAGGAGTGGACACACCGCTTATACACCCAGGACCAAGAAGCACGCTAGGTGGTGTGAGACTAAACCATCCCTTTTAACGAGTCACGTGCTTGGACATTACCGTCCATTCAATGTGGCGCACTCAATAGGGCTTGTGGCTGATTAACCTCATCCTGAAAGGTGTATTAAATTTATTATTTCTTAGACCTACTGTATTTATTTTTATTACTACTATTTGGGGAGGCTATATAAATGATCTTTCTCCTTTCATTACATTTGTCTTTTGTACGGTATATTAAATCTATTTCCTGGTGCTTTATTTCTATTTATGACTACTTTTTTCTTTCCATATTGTATTTACTTATCCATGTTATTAGTGCATATTATCTCATTTATTTTTCATGCTTTAATAACTAGAGTCTCTTTTACAATACCTTACCTTCAGTAGGTGTTACTCGAAATTTCCTCCATAATATAATTTTTTTATCTTTCCTAATAATTCCATTTTATATTTCTGCAAAAATCAAATTGGTACCAATGTTTTTGCTACCTAGCACTCAATTTTTATAACATAATCAATCACAGTTAAAGGTTCATGAATTTTGAAGGGAGGAGATTGCAGATTCACAGCCTAGTGATTTATAGCATCATGGTCATAATTTTTTTAAAGCATTGCAGCATTTGTGGCGCTTTTTAAAAAAAACGTTGCTACTTACAGCACCGCTTTTTTTTAAAAAAAAAATACCACAACTTTTGGCGATCGTTTATTTAAAAAAACACCAATAATGTCTATAAGCTTTTGTGACTATCGCTATAACGGCACTTTTGCGGTCTTTTTTTTAGGGGAATGTTAAGGGCAGCCCACTAAAGGATAGTGGCAGCCGAAACTTTTTAAATAATTCCTGTTTTTCCAAGGTCTAGCATTTAAACGGTAAAACCTAATGGCAGCCCTTTATTTCCTATTCTTCCTCCCGTTTTTTTTTCCTGCTCCATAACTTCCGCTTGCCCTACCCGTCCGACGCCTTCCGCTCGTCTTGGCCGCTCGACTTTTCCAGCGCCTCCTCTCTCGCCGCCGCCGCCGCCGGAGGAGATGGCCAAGCAGCATTTTCCTTCTCACTCCCTAACTGACCTATACTGGTGCAGCGACCTCCCCCATTATTCCCTGTTCAAATTCTATTGTTAGTTCCTCTAATGGTATTGGATGGGTTTCAGAAGATGATGGCGGAGCAAGAAATTCAATTGGCAATCGACACTTAGCTTGTAAAAGGAAGAACATGGAAGGAGTTGTTGGAGAATCTTCAACAAGTCGTAATGTTTCTGCTGACTTGAGCGTACCAAACCCATCCAGGTATACACCTGCTTCAAGCACTTTAGAAGAAATTAAGAGTGCAAGTTTTAGCAGTATTCGTGGAGGGTATCCACCTGCTTCAAGCTCTTTAGAAGAAATTCAGAGTCCAAGTTTTAACAGTAGTCGTGGAGGAGTTTTTCCTGAATGGTGCACTGCTTCTAGCTTATTGAGAAATCCAGGAACCTCGCGAAGAAACTTGCATGGGAGGATCAATCTTTCGCTCCAGCACGATGTCTCCTCACCTCTTCCACATTTTGTTGTGGTTAGTAACAGGCTATCTACTGAGCATTTTCCTGGTGAACCATCTTCTGTTCTGAATCAGCCTCATATACTACCTGTTTCTGTTTTGCCTCATCATGCTCACCATTCTCCTTCCAGTTCATCAAGTCCAGCCTTTCTACAGAGGAGAAAGAGATTAATTGCTTCTCACGAGGAAACAAGCAATAGAGGCTTGTCAATATATGACAATCCAAACCGTAATATATCTAATTCTAGCTTGAGAATGTCAGGAAATAGAGACGGCGGAGTTTCAGGTGTTCTTCCATCGCCAGTATTCAGGAAATTTGAGTTTTTTTTTTTTAAAAAATGGGCAGTCATTAACAAGTTGGTCTACTTGTGTAAAAATTTGATTTGTCATTATCAATGAGCTGCCACTAGCCAAAAGTGAACTGCCTTTAACAATCCCCCTTTTTAAAGCACAGTAATTTCTTTCGCAACGCCACAAAATGTAGACTTCAACCCATTTTGTACATGAAATATTTTATATTTTGAATAAAAGAATTCCCCTATGATCAAAAAATAAAATTCAATGTCGATTCGACGCCGCACAATTTATTTTTGATGTTCCAGCTTTTTTGATTATGTTTGCAATGCTCATTTCGTTTTTTTTGTTACCTTTTGTTATTTCATAATTTAGTTGTTGAAATCGAAAATTCGGTCTCTGTGGAGTTCACCCTTGGGGAAAGGGTGATCGCACACCTACTTCTCTCCTGCAAGCCAAATAACAAAGGAATTAAAAGGAACTGACTCAAGGGCTCGGCGTGGAGGTCCCACCACACCCGGAAGATCTTAGAGCGCTTCCCCTCCTTAGCCAAAAGCCGAGCTAAGGCAACCTCAGAAAGCGCTAGAAGACTGGGAGACAAGTGAGCATGCCTTCTGAGGTACCCCTTGGGTCCTATTTATAGAATTCTGAAAATGGCCTGCAAATAGCCAACTTCCGTTGTTCTGAACAGCTATATGCAGCCCAACTGGGTCTGCCAACAGAGCAACTCCGCTGTTCTAACTGGCTATGGGCAGGTCAGTGGGGGAAAAATGGTAAAAAGCATCATAGATGATTGGGCGAGTAGTCCCCGAGACCTCTACTCGCCTGGGGCGGCAAGTGCTCGATGGAGATGGCACTCGCCGCCTCCCCCTGAACCTTGGCGAGTACGGGCCCGGTTGGCTCTGCTCGCCTGCCGCTTGCGGAGCTCCCCTGGGGCGAGTGCGAGCCGGCCCGCCCTACTCGCCCCTCGCCCCTCGCTTACTCCACCTTGGACTTGGCCACTTTAGCTCTCGTCAACCCCACTCGCCGAATACGGGTTTGTACACAATCCCCGCTCTTTGCGAGGTTGGAACAAACTCGGAAAGAAACATCCAACCCCACAGGATTCAGCGAGTGCGGCAGGAGCCGGGGGGAATCTTTGGGGAAGGGGTTGATCGCACACCTACTTCTCTCCTGCAAGCCAAATAACAAAGGGAAAAAAAAGGAACTGACCCAAGGGCTCGCCGTGGAGGTCTCACCACACACCCGAAAGATCTTAGAGCGCTTCCCCTCCTTAGCCAAAAGCCGAGCTAAGGCAACATCAGAAAGCGCTAGAAGACTGGGAGACAAGTGAGCATGCCTTCTGAGGTATCCCTTGGGTCTTATTTATAAAATTCTGAAAATGACCTGCAAATAACCAACCTCCGTTGTTCTGAACAGTTGTGTGCAGCCCAACTGGGTCTGCCAACAGCGCAACTCCGATGTTTCTAACTGGCTATGGGCAGGCCAGCGAGGGCAAAATGGTAAAAAAGCATCATAGATGACTGGGTGAGTAGTCCCCGAGACCTCTACTCGCCTGGGGCGGCGAGTGCTCGATGGAGCTGACACACGCCGCCTCCCCCTGAACCTTGGCGAGTACGAGCCCAGCTAGCTCTGCTCGTCTGCCGCTTGTCGAGCTCCCCTAGGGCGAGTGCGAGCGGGACCGCCCTACTCACCCCTCGCTTACTTCACCATGGACTTGGCAACTTTAGCTCCTGTCGAGCCCACTCGCCGGATACGGAGTTGTACACAATCCCGCTCTTTGCGAGATTGACACAAGCTCGGAAAGAAATATCAAACCTCACAGGATTCGACGAGTGCGGCAGGAGCCGGGGGGGAATCTTTGGGTGGGGTCCACTTGCGGCTATATATATACGCCTGCGTATCCGGGTGACCTTTGTCATTTCCTTTGTTCTAGACTTGCCGAGATGCCTATCCACAAGGAGATTCAAGAGAGGCTTGTCAGAGCTCACGAGGTTTCCTCTACTCGCGTTGTCAACTTGACCGCGGTTCCTCCTACCAACCCGCAGAGTGGCCTGGCGGAACCCAATCCCGCTAAGACAGTGAAGCCATTTCCCCAAGCGATCGAGCCTATCTTTCATGACTTGAAATCCACCCTGGAGCACGGGGCCGGCTCCTCTACTCTGCCCGCCCCTGAGAAGGAGAAAAACATCGTCGACCTCTGCACCGACCCGGACAGCCGACGGGATGACGGCGAGGCCTCCTCGCCGCGAGTTAAGACCCCCCTCGACAACTCGCGTCCTAAAACTCCGGAGACTCGTCTGCGAGACCTGTCACCCCCCTTTGGGACCCAAGGGGCTGGACTCGCAGAGGCCGAATTCGCCAGCCCGCATCCTCTCCCCTCAGCAACTTGTCGGGACTGCGGGGGGAGGTATTGAAGCCATCCCCGTGCCGGGCTTCAACCTCCTCCCGCCAAGAACACACCCTCCGGGCCGCGGCAAGAATCTGACGAGCTCGTCAGGTAAGCTGACCTTCAGCGGTTCTTATCTCGTAGTTTTCCTGGGGTACTCGTCTTTCATACTGATGTTTAACTGTCTTTGCAGCTCTTCCCAGTCAGTCTGAGGCTGACGAATCTTCGAGGCCGACCTGCTACTCGCCCCTCCATTCTCCAAGCTCGCTAGACTCCTTTCTGGGTTCTGAAGTGGAGAACGACGAGCTGACGAGGAGGGGGATCGGGATCTTCAAGAAGCTGGTGCGCGGGCTGCGCAAGGTGCAGGAGGACAACGAGGCGTTGCAACGCGACTACGTGCGGCTTGCTGACGAGGTGAGGAGCAGCCCGGCAGGCGAGGCGATGTCCCCTTCTCGGCTCCTAGACGAGATCGATGAGAGCCTCCAGATCGCCAAGAGGAACTTGGGGCGGATTCGCGAGCTCCACAACTCGCGGCGACCTGCGGGGAAGGAGACACAAGGTCGGGGTAGATAGAAACGGCTCCATTACTGAGCCTACCGGCACTCGCCTCTTGCCCCCTCAACTCGCGCATATATTGAACTTGTTGCTTTTTTCTTCTTCTACATTTGATTTCTTTGAACAATATTCTTCCCTTGCTCTATAATAACTTAGAATATATTTTTTATATATATATTTCACTGCTCGCTATTTGAATATACTATCTTTTAGGTTCAGTTCGGCATGTGATGGGACAGATCTCAGAAGTCGGCGAGCTGGGGTTGGCGAGCTGAGTCAGGCGAGCTGGACTGATCGATCGGCTCGGCCTTAGACTTCTTTTTCTATAAATAGCCCACCTCACCAACCCCGGTCTACCGCCTTTATTGCTTTTGTACCCCCTCTTCTCGCCTTCTCTACTCGCGCCCTAATCTTCCTGCGAGCATGGGTAAGACTAACCCCGACGTTGACGGCCGCTCCAAATGTGCTCAGCACTTCGCCGACTACTACTTCTTCGAGGGGAATACAACTGAGGGGGAGTTCGCGGAGCTCATTGCCGACTACGTGCCCCCGGCTTTGAGGCGTGCCGGCCCAGGGAGGGCAAGGCCATCAACGTGTTCTACCCCGACGAGCTCGTCTTTCCCATCTCGCATTTCGAGGTGGGGTTGCGCCTACTGCTCTGGCCGGAAGTCCTCCAGATCCTAAAGTACTACGGCGCGATGTCCGCGCAGCTCAACTCGAACGTCATCGCCATGATGGTGGCGTTCGCGTGCTTCCTCCGCAGGGAGCGAATAGAGTTCAACCTGACCGTCTTCAGGAAACTCTTCACCTACAAGGCAACTCCTGATGGCGCCGCCTACTTCGGGGGCTCCTTCATCAAAGTTAGCGAGATCGCGAACAAGCATCACAACTGGATGACCAAGATCGTCTTCATCAAGTGCGATCTCGACAATGTCCCCTACTCGCCTCAGCAGAAGGGCGAGGAGGTGTACCGACCCCCTGCCGTGTCCGGCAATGACGTCGAGCTCCACAAATTTTTCTTTCGCGAAGACTTTGAGGTCGTCTTCCTCCGAAGGGGCCTCGACTCGCTCCTCCCCGTCCATCCAGGCGAAGGTATACCTCTCACCTTTTCTTCTTGCCCAGCTCGCCGGATTAACAAAATTTTAACCAAGTTTTTTCATGCAGGAGAGCGACTGATTCCCGTGAACCCGCCCTTCGCGGACTCGGGACTATTCCCTGACCCCCCTCGCACGCGAGAAGGCAGCTGCAGCTGCTTGCCGAGATGAGCCGGCATCATCCAAGCCCTCATTTAGCAAGAAGCGACCTGATCCTGCGGGGTCCAGGTCGCCTCGCTGTCAACCGTCGCATAAGAAGCTGAAGGCGATGACGGTCTCCTGGGCGAGGCAACAACAACAACAACAACAAAACTCAAAGTACATGAGCTCGCTCGAGACCACCCCGGATGGATCGCTGAAGAGCCCGCTAAAGAAGACAGCAGACAAAGGGCAGGGGGTGGCGAGTCCGCGGCTCCCCCTTCTACGAAGAAGGCGGCCGGCGAGCCGAGCGCGCCGAAGAGTCACCCCCTCTTCGGCTTCGGGGGAAGGTGGAAAGACTAGGTCGGCGAGCCTATGGTTCAGTGGGACGAGCTGGCACACCGAGTCTCCATCTCCACCCTCCAGCCTTCCTGGTCAGACCGCCAGCTCTCCACCGATCACGCCTATGCGTTGGGCTTCGGCCTCTATGGGCGCGAGGATGCCGAGGCCTACAAGGACATGACCCTTCGCCAACTCGGCCATGAGGGCTTGCAAGCCCACATGCGGGCCCTGGAGCTGCACAACATGATAGTCCGTCATGGCTTCAACCTCAGCCACCTCTTACAGAAGGCCGAGCAGAAGCGCGACGTCGCCCAGGACAAGATCGTCGACCTGGCGAGGCAGCTCGGCATTGCCGAGAACTTACTTGCCAAAGCCGTCGGCGGGTTGGTAAGTACATGGCACCTCCTTCTATTTTTACTTAAGATTTTTCGCATTTCCTGCAATAGATTTGCTTACCCTTTTGTTTCACAGGATGCCATGGCCGCTAGCGAGCTGCAGGCTCGCGCCATCGGGCTGGAAGAAGAAAACACCCAGCTGCGTGCCCGCGCTGCCGAGCTGGAAGCTCGCGCCGCAGGGAAGAAGGCGGACAACGAAAAGCTGAAGGACCGGATCAAAGGGCTCGACAGCGAGATCATCCGTCAGGCGAACGCCTTCCTCCCCCGGGTGGCAGCGAGCCCCCCTTTCCGTACAAGAGGCCGAGGTTGCTGAACGGTTGCGGATCAACTCGATTGAGTCCGCCGAATGCACCCTGCAGATTATGAAGGACACGAGGGTGCTGGTGGAGGGCTGCGAGGAGATCACCGCCCGGGACCTCATGTCAAGCCTGTTCCCGTCCACGCCGCCCAGCGAGAAGGAGGACAGCTCCGACCTACTCTTCGGGAAGGACTTCAAAGATGATCCATCCGGAGGAGTGGGGGAAGACCGCCAGTCTGGGGGGGAGGCGAGAGCTGACCCTCACCCTTTTTCTTTTTCCTGTGTAATTCTCCCCCCCCCTCCTTTTTGTAACCTCGCCGAGGCGAGTTCTCTCTTATGTATCAAAATTTTACTTAATGAAAAATTGATTTCTCTATCTTCTTTTTCTTGAACTCTCTTTCTGTGATGCACTCACCCGCGAGTTCTCCTCCTTGAGAAACCCCGTTAGGATAGAACTTGTTGTTAGAATGCATGTTAGGATTCGTACCCGTGAGTAGACCTTGAGAGCTCACCAGCCCTAGGCCATCCGGGAGTGGACCACTCGCCGAGCTGGGCTCGCCAGCACCCAGCTCGCTCGCGAGCTGCCTCCTTTCTTGCCAATGTCAAGCCAAAATTGTTAAAAATTTCACAAGTAAAACTGAAGGAGGGGGGAGTGCATTGCTGGAGCTCGCCTTCTTCAGCGGATGTCGAGGACTCGGCTTGTCACCCCTCTACCGAGCTAGGCCTGCGAGCCCTGACTTGCTTGCGAGGACTTTTTCCCCCCAATCCTTAGGGAAAAGGCCAATCGTTTCAAGTAACATCCGGAGAGGGTAGGACATTCCCGAGTGACATCCTGCCCTGCCAGCTAGGTAAGAGTCTGGCAGCGGGATCTGCTCGGGGTCCGGGCAGACTCTCTCGAGTGACATCCAGCCCTGCCAGCTAGGTGCGAGCCTGGCAGCGGGATCTGCTCGGGGTCTGGGTAGACTCTCTCGAGTGACATCCAGCCCTACCAGCTAGGTGGGAGCCTGGCAGCAGGATCTGCTCGGGGTATGGATAGACTCTCTCGAGTGACATCCAGCGATGCCAGCTAGGTGAGAGTCTGGCAGCGGGATCTGCTCGGGGTCTGGGTAGATTATCTCGAGTGACATCCAGCCCTGCCAGCTAGGTGAGAGCCTGGCAGCGAGATTTGCTCGGGGCCTGGGTAGACTTTCTAGTGACATCCAGCCCTGCCAGCTAGGTGGGAGCCTGGCAGCAGGATCTGCTTAGGGTCTAGGTAGACTATCGAGTGACATCCAGCTCTGCCAGCTAGGTGGGAGCCTGGCAGCGGGATCTGCTCGGGGTCTGGGTAGACTCTCTCGAGTGACATCCAGCCCTACCAGCTAGGTGGTAGCCTGGCAGCAGGATCTGCTCGGGGTCTGAATAGACTCTCTCGAGTGACATCCAGCCCTGCCAGCTAGGTAAGAGCTTGGCAGCGGGATCTGCTCGGGGTCTGGGTAAACTCTCGAGTGACATCCAGCCTTGCCAGCTAGGTGGGAGCCTGACAACGGGATCTGCTCGGGGTCTGGGTAGACTCTCTCGAGTGGCATCCAGCTCTGCCAGCTAGGTGGGAGCCTGGCAGCGGGATCTGCTCGGGATCTGGGTAGACTCTTTCGAGTGACATCCAGCCCTGCCAGCGAGGTGAGAGCCTGGTAGCGGGATCTGCTCAGGGTCCGGGTAGATTCTCTCGAGTGACATCCAGCCCAGTCAGCTAGGTGAGAGCCTGGCAGCGAGATCTGCTCGGGATCCGGGTAGACTCTCGAGTGACATCCAGCCCTGCCAGCTAGTTGAGAGCCTGACAACGAGATCTGCTCGGGGTCTGGGTAGACTCTCTCGAGTGACATCCAGCCCTGCCAGCTAGGTGAGAGCCTGGCAGTGGGATCTGCTCAAGGTCTGGGTAGACTCTCGAGTGACATCCAGCCCTGCCAGCCAGATGAGAGCCTGACAGCGAGATCCGCTCGGGGTCTGCTAAGTGAACTCTTCACCAACTTACATGAATCATTGCAAGAGAATTGGCATTTCAAGAAGATTTATTAGAAAAAGGGCATCACTTACATGGCTTAAGGGAAGAAACGCTTCAAGTCATCACCGCTCCAGGTGTGACTTAGGGTCTCGCCCTCCACATTCCGGAAGCGATACCCTCCTGATTTCAACACTTTTTTACAATGTATGAACCTTCCCATTTGGGGTTGAGCTTTCTCACTGCGGCTGACCTTCCCGCTGCGTCCACCTTTTTTAGGACCAGATCTCCCTCCGCGAACTGTTTGACCCGAACGTGTTTGTTGAAGTACTTAGTCATTCTTCTTTTAACCTCTTCCTGGCGGATGGCGGAGAGGTCACGCAGCTCCTCCACTATGTCGAGGGAAAGCCGTAGCTCCACCTCATTTTCAGCTTGTCATTCTTCCCTGTCTGCCTCTGCCTCAACCACCCGAGGCGTCCGGACCTCGAACTTGATTGGGAGCACTGCCTCGCATCCATGAGAGAGCTTGAAGGGGGTCTCCCCCGTGGCCGTGTTGGGAGTAGTTATCAGGGCCCAGAGGACTGAAGGAAGCTGCTCCACCCAACTACCTTTCAAGTTCTCCACTTTCTTCTTCAGAAGGTTCACGATGATCTTATTTGCCGCCTCCACCTGCCCGTTGCTCCTGGGGTGGTGGACCGAGGCAAATCTGAGGTCGATCCCGAGCTGCCCGCAGAAACTGATGAATTCGGCACTAGCAAACTGAGGCTCATTGTCCGTGACGATGGCCTGCGGCAACCCGTGTCGGCAGATGATCCCCCCCCCCCCAAACAAAGTTTCTGATAACCTGGGAGGTCACCTTGGTAAGCGCCCTTACTTCCAACCACTTAGAGAAATAATATATCATTACTAACAGGAACCTCCACTGCCCGCTGGCCTGGGGAAAGTGTCCAACCAAGTCCATTTCCCAGATGGCAAAGAGTCAGGGCGATGTGATGCTTCTGAGGCGTTGTGCTGGTTGCAGTTGGAGGAGGGCAAACATCTGGCACTTATGGCACTTCTTTGTGAATTCTGCAGCATCGTGGCTCAGGGTCGGCCTGAAGTACCCTTGCCTGACAATCCTTCCTTCCAGGGTCCGACTCCCGGAGTGGCTTCCACACTCCCCAGAGTGGACCTCCTCCAAGATTCTCTGGACTTCCCTCTCGGCCACACAACGAGCCAACAGCCTTGAGAGAGTCTTCTGATACAATTGTCCGTCACGGATGAGGTAGTATGCTGACTTGTACTTGAACTTCTTCCCGTCCATTCCCTCTGGATACTTCCCCGTGAAAAGGAACGTTGTGAAAGGGTCCGTCCACGAGGGGTGTTGGTCCACCTCCATCAGCTCTCCTTCTTGGATGGATGGACGGAACAGGTCGGTGATGGTGCCCCCCACCCGGGGACCGTGCTTTGCCAGTTGATCAACCTGTTCGTTCTCCCCCTGGGCACGTGTCGGATGGAGAAGTTCTGGAACATGTCGATGACCCCCTTCACCTTTGTTGAGTACAACTGAAGGGTGTGCTCCCTCACCTCAAACTCCTCATTGATCTGGGAGACCACTACCATGGAGTTGGTGAGGACCTCCACATCAAGCACCCCTAGTTCTCTGGCCAGGCGCAGCCCTGCAATCACCGTCTCGTACTCGGCCTGATTGTTAGTAATAGAAAAATGGATAACTATTGTTTGCTTTATCTTTGTTCCCTGGGGGATCTCCAAGATCACCCCCACCCCCAGGGAATACTTACCTGAGTCACCATCCACTATCACCTTCCAAGGAATTGGGAGAGCGAGTTCTGCCTCCGCCACCTTGACCACGTAGTCAGCCAGAAAGTCGGTCATTGCTTGGGTCTTGATCGAGAGGCGGGGGACAGAGGAGATGTCAAACTCGCTCAGCTCCACCAAACACTTGGCCAACCTACCTGAATGCTCCACCCCCTCAAAGATGTTACGAAGGGGGTGGTCAGTCACTACTCAGATAGAGTGTGCTTGGAAATAGAGTCAGAGCCTCCGAGCTGAGATGACCAGAGCAAAGGCCAGCTTCTCCAAGATGGGGTAGCGGAGCTCTGTCTTCCTCAGGACTCGGCTCACATAGTATATGGGCAACCGCTTCTTCCCCTCCTCCCGAACCAGGACGGAGCTCAAGGCCTCTGCTCCGACCCCGAGATACAAAGATAGATCCTCCCCCTCCTTTGGCCCTTGGAGCAGGGGGGCTGAGTTAACTGCCTCTTCAGGGCCTGGAACGCCTCCTCGCACTCCTTGGACCACTCGAACTTCTGACCCCCCCCCTCAGCGCTCTGAAGAAGGGAGAGCACTTCTCTCCTTCCCGAGAGAGGAACCTGCTCAGCTCGGCCAATTTTCCTATCAACCGTTGCACCTCCTTAGCGTTCCGAGGCGACCCCAACTCCATGATCGCCCTGACCTTGTCAGGATTTGGCTCCACCCCCGCGGGGGTGAGAAGGTGACCCGGGAACTTGCCCCTGTTGGCCCCGAAGACATACTTCAATGGGTTCAGCCTCATCTTGTACCTGCTCAAGGTGGTGAAGGTTTCCTCTAGGTCCCGGAGGTGAGAGTCCACGTTTCGACTCTTAATCATAAGATCATCTACATACACCTCCAGGTTCCTTCCCTTTTGTTCTCGAAAGACCTTGTCCATCATTTTTTGGTACGTTGCTTCTAAATTTTTCAGCCCAAAGGGCATTATTTTGTAGCAGTAACACTCATCTCCCGTGATGAAGGAGACATCTTTGAAGTCGGGGGGGGGGGGTGCATCCTGATCTGGTGGTAACCTGAAAATGCATCTAAGAAACTCATTACAGGAAAATCGACGGCTGAGTCAACCAGCGCGTCGACTGAGACAAGGGATAACAATCTTTATGTCACGATTTATTAAGCAAAGAAAAATCAACACACATACGCCACCGATCGTCTCCTTTTTTGACTATTACTACATTGGAGACTCAGCCAGGGTATTGTGTTTCGGATACAAAGCCAGCCTTGGGAAGCTTGGCCACCTCCCTGATGGGCTCAGCCAGCTTGTCCGCGATTGACCTCTTCTTCTGCTGGATGGGGCGAGCTTCTGGGTCCAGGTTGAGGTGGTGGCAGACGACATCCACATCGATCCCTGGTATCTCCGCCGCGCTCCATGCAAAGACGTCCACATTTTTCTGGATGCATTCCAGCATCCTGCCCTGGGCCTCCGGGGTCAGCCCCCCACTGATGCGAACCTTTTTCACCCTGCCTCCAAGGGTGAGAACTTCCATCTCCACCACCTCTTCTGCAGCCTCCAGACGAGACTACTCCCCCCCATTCTCCAACATCCTCCCCTCCTAGGGCAAGAACCTCCTCAGCTTCCTCCATGGACATTGCCTCGGCCGGCTCCTGGGCTCCCCCCGCCACCTCCACTTGGGTGCGGTTCTCCTCCATCATCTCCACTCCTGCCTCCTGCTCCACCTCCTCCATCCTTCGCTCCATCTCCTTGGCCCCCTCCTGCCAAAAGATGGAGTTCACCGCCGTGACGTAGCACTCCCTCGCCACCTTGGGGTCTCCCCGGACCCGAACCTGGATCCCCTCGGCGTTGAACTTAAGGCACTGGTGGAAGGACGAGAGGACGCAGCGGAACGCGCTGATGAGGGATCGCCCAAAGATGGCGTTGTAGCTGCTGGGAGCGTCCACGATGACGAACCTGCAGGTGCGGGACTGTCCCCCCAAAGTGACATGGAGCCCTACTCCTTCAACCTCCTTCCTCTCCCCTGAGAACTCGAACAAAGATCCATCCGAGGCCAGCACCATCTTGGCCTCAACCTTCATTGCGTCAAACGCCTTCTTGAAGATGACATTGACTGAACTCCCGTTGTCGATGAGGATCCGGGATAAGGTGAAGTTCTCGACCGCCGTCTGGATGACCAGCGTGTTGCAGAAGGGGTTCTCATGGTTTGGCATATCCTTCCTTGAGAAGGTGATCTTCTCCTCGGGGGCGGGGTCTGGGATGTGGAGCCAATGCTCCTTCGATACATGGTGTAGAGACATGCCTTCCGGGAAGCCTCGACCCCCACCCCCCAATGGATCACTCTGATCCCTCCCCGGGCCCCAACATCGGCCCGGTCCTCACACCTGTCCTCTGCCCGAGGCAGGACTTGATCCGCACTCCCTGACGGTCTTGCTACTGTTGCTGCTCCCTGTTTCTTCTCATCTCGAGAAACTCTGGGCACGTGGTCGTAGCGTTCCCCTCCTCTTGGTGGAAGTCACAGTAGGGCAACTCCACCCTAACTTCTCTTCTCCTTCTCCGGGCAGCTCTCCTCCTCTCCCCCAGGGCTATAGCCATAGCCTGGTTCTGGTCGGGGAGAGGTGGTCTCTGGCCTTGCCTCCCACCTGGAGGGTAAAACTGACCCTGGCCCCCCTGGCGGTTGTCTCCCGTGGCAGTTGTCTCCCCTATGGAAACCTCTTCGCGGCCCATGGTCCTGGCACTCCGGCCTCCAACCTAGCCGATGGTTCGGCTCCTGGCGCCTTCACCTGGGCTGCTACTGCTGTTGTTGCTCCCTCTGCCGGGGTTCAGCTCTCCTCTTCTCCAGACCTCTGTCACCTCTTGGCTTCTCTTCCTCCGTGGCCCACCTGGCCAGCTTCCGGGCAAACTCCGGGTTTGACGACTTCCTTTGACTCCCTCTCCATCAGTTCCTCATAGGAGAGGGGAGGCACCCTTTTTAGCTCCATTCTGAAGAAACCATGCTGCAGCCCCAGGGTGAAGGTCATCATCAGGGTGTGCCCTGGCATCTCTTGGACCTGGGTGACCTCCTCCTGGAACCGGTCGACGTAACTCCCCAAGGTCTCGTTCACCCCCTGCTTGATGTGGAACAGGGACTCAGACTCCTTCTTCCTCCTCTTGGAGGTGGTGAACCACAACATGAACCCCCGACGCAGGTCCTCGAAGCAGTAGATGGAGTTGGCCGGCAGCTGGTGGAACCACTCTCTCACCTTCTCCTTGAGAGTGATGGCGAAGAGCCTGCACTTGAACCCATCCTACATCCGTCGGATCGAAACACGTCCTCAAACCACTGGACGTGCTGAACCGGGTCTCCCTTCCCAGTATAATAGGGCATCTCCGGCTCCTGAAACCCCTCTAGAATTGGGGCATAAGAAACTAACTCGCTGAAGGGGCTGCCTCCCCCTGCTGGGCGAGTCAGAGGGTCTCACACCCCCATCTAGCCAAACCGACCTCCGCTCGCCGGGAAAAGCACTCGCCCGGGGAGCTCGCGCTCGCTCCCTTCCTCTGCAACTTCCTTCCCCGCTCGCCTGCCAGGAGCGTCCTCGCCAAGGGTCGGGACCATGAGTACAGGTGCTGCTGGAGTCGAGCACTCGGCACGCACGCCGAGTGCGAACCTGACGAGGCCGGGCACCTCCTGCCTGAATTCTTCGAACATCCCCATCGTGGCGAGAGGGGGAGGGAGTGGCGAGTCGGACCTGCCCGAACCTTGCCCTGATCTTCCAGTCATTGAGCTCACCAAAGATTTTCTGTGTTGACCACTCTCCACGCTCACCGCACCAAAATGTTGAAACCGAAAATTCGGTCTCTGTGGAGTTCACCCTTGGGGAAGGAGTGATCGCACACCTATTTCTCTCATGCAAGCCAAATAACAAAGGAAAAAAAGAACTGACCCAAGGGCTCGACGTGGAGGTCCTACCACATACCCGGAAGATCTTAGAGCGTTTCCCCTCCTTAGCCAAAAGCCGAGCTATGACAATCTCAGAAAGCGCTAGAAGACTGGGAGACAAGTGAGCATGCCTTCCGAGGTACCCCTTGGGTCCTATTTATAGAATTCTGAAAATGACCTGCAAATAGCCAACCTCCGCTGTTCTGAACAGCTATGTGCAGCCCAACTGGGTCTGCCAACAGCGCAACTCCACTGTTCTAACTGGCTATGGGCAGGCCAGCGGGGGCAAAATGGTAAAAAAAGCATCATAGATGACTGGGTGAGTAGTCTCCGAGACCTCTACTTGCCTGGGGCGGCAAGTGCTCGATGAAGCTGGCACTCGCCGCCTCCCCCTGAACCTTGGCGAGTACGGACCCGATTGGCTATGCTCGCCTTCCGCTTGTCGAGCTCCCGTGTGGCGAGTGCAAGCCACCCCGCCCTACTCTCCCCTTACTTACTCCACCTTGAACTTGGCCACTTTAGAACCTGTCGACCCCACTCGCCGGATACGGGATTGTACATTAGTATTTGTGCATCTATATGGGGCTGAATGGGAGATCTTGTGACTGGTTGGTTTTGGACATGGGTATATTATATTATAACTAGATGGTTTTGGACATGAATATATTATAGTATATCCTATTTTTAGGCAGTGGCTGAGTTTGGACCGGATGTTTGTCGACTGGACGCATTCCTGAGGCTGTCGACTGGATGTTGTCGATGAGACCTTGTCGACTGGACGCATTCCTGAAGTTGTCGACGAGACCTTGTCAGTTGGAAAAACTCTGTTAAGCGGTGGGCTTGGTGTAAGCAGTGGATTGACGGTCTTATTTTATATATCTCCTGATCCTTCTTCCCTCTTCGCTCATTTCTCGCCGTCTGAAGCTCTTGACAGGTTGGTTCCTGCATAGGACGTATAGCCCAACCCTTCTCCGCACCTGTTCCCAACACGGTGGGTTGTTGAGGCCGGGGATCAAACCCCTGAACTCCTAGATAAAGACTCCTCCTAGCGAGTCTCATCACCAACTGAGGCGCAACTCAATGATGAGAGCGAAAATCAAGGCTTCTCATCAAGGTGTTGCGGGTTCGAGCCCCTACCACAACAACCCGCTCTACTAAGAACAGGTAGAGAGATGGGTTGGGATGTGCCGCCCTGCAGGGCATGATACGACACTCATTGGGCGGATGGGGAACCTGCCCCCGGTTCCATGTGGGGGTCCTCTACGGAGGGACGTGGGCCATATCATAAAAGTTCTTTATGATAGGCCCACCATCCCGCCGGCATGTTCCGGATCGGGGTCTCACGCCCAAGGTATACCCTTTCAGGCTCGCACTGATTTGTGGGTATTTATCGGGTCTGCGATTCGTACACCCCAACACGTCTCTGCACATGTTCTTAGTGTGGTAGATTGTTGAAGCCGGGGTTTGCACCTGTTCTCAGCAGTCAACACGGCTCAGTTGTTGATGAGACTCGCTAGGACTCTTTATCAAGGAGGTCGAGGGCTCGATCCCCAACCTCAACAACCCGCCATGCTGAGAACATGTGCAAAGACAGGTTGTGGTGTATGGCCCGCAGACCTGAGAGACACCCACAGATCAGTGCGAGCCTTAAAGGGTATACCCAAGACGTGGGACCCCGATCCGGAACATGTCGGCGGGATAATAACCGGTTGTCGATTTCACTTTTTAGGATCTGACCGCCAGTATATAAGGCCCTGCTAGGAGGATACCTGCGGAGGTAGAAAGGAAGCAAATGGAAGACATGGTTTGCCCACAGGTTAGCATACGTTTTTAGATTTGTCCAGTCTATTTATGTTTCGCTGTACTCTGATTGGACATGTTTCTTATTTGTTAGAAAAGCCCAATTAAGGGCCCATGTTTTCTCTCTTTTCTCTCTCCATGTATTAGTCCCACATCTTGTATTTAGGATTTCTCTTCTCATTCTTCTCCTATATAAGTGTATTCATACTTGTAACTATTCATTCAAGAAGTATATACAAGGTTTGAGGCCTCTCTTTACATGGTATCAGAGGGAACCGGTCTCCTCCTTGGGTTTCCGGCCTAGCCATTTTCTAGCCGCCTCTCTTCCGTCCCAGTCCGCGCGGCTTCCCTTAGCCGCGGACTCTTGCGGCCTCTCTTCTTCTACCCGCCTCAAATTCTGCCTCTCTCGTGGCTTCCACCTCCTCCTATGGCAGAGCTCGGGTGTTGCAGTGATCTTTCTTGCAACATTAACAAAAGGCCTAAAAACGTCATGGCAGACCCGTATTGTTGCAGTGATCTTTCTTGCAACATTAACAAAGTGGCTCACCAAAGTTTTAGTGAACCCAGCCTAAATCCTAAGGGTGTAATCGGGTCGGGTTCGGGGTGGTACGAGGCAAAACTGAAACCGAACCAACTATGATCGATTTTTCATTCCTATAAACCGACCCCGAAATGAAACCAACCGGTTAGGTTTGGTAGGGTAGGTTCAGTTTATTGAGGTCTACTAATTTTTTCTATCACAAGTCCATAATCATTTTCAATAATTTGAAAAACAAGAAACAATCAAATATTATTTATATATATATGAAAAAACAAGAAACAATCAAAGCCATGACCGTGGATACTAATGGACAATCAAAGCCATGGCCCTGGATCCTGATGGAAAATCAAAGCCACGGCCCTGGATCCTAATGGAAAATAAAAGCCATGGCCCTGAATCCAGATTGAAAATCAAAGCCAAGACCCATTATGATTGTCTTTACAGCAATGATGATCCATGAACATGGCCACATAGGGGTAAAGTTGTACGTCACATGGAAATTAAGTTGCATGCCCATAAGAGGACCACCCCAAGTACCGTAGACTCAATCACTCAAACTTACTCAAAATCTTTAAAATTGTCCAATTACCAAGAACGAAATGAAAATGAAGTTTTGGCGTACCACTTTGGTACAGCGGATCTCCCAATGGAAAAAAGTAGTAGGCCATCCTCCCTAGATAGTCAGCAAGAACTTCATCCTTAGACGATGTTATGGGTTGCGTATTATGTTATGGGTTGTAATGAGAAGTTATGGGGTCTCGAGCATCGACCCCTTTTATCCTTATTATTATGTTTGTCTCATTAGAGTCATCTTGTACCCTATATAAAGGCATGAGTATTGTATGTTTGATGGCATGAAATGAAGTTCTAGTTCCTTATCCTTTGTAGTGAGATAATTGGTGGCTCTCTCCTCCAACGAGCAACCCCGCCTAGGCAGCCGCGGTTCTGGCTCCACGGTATCTAAGTCATCGTCATCTCCACCTCCGGCCACCATTCCGACAAGTTACCACTGTTACGGAAGTAGGCTCGTAACAACTTGGTATCAGAGGTCTTTCCTCCCCTCCGGTCGTCGTTCCCTACGATCAGCCATTGTTTCCCCTTCCCAGCGCCTCCAGCAAGCTCCTACAGCTCACCTACCATCGTCTCCTCCAGCACCGCGGTTCCTTCCTCCGGCAAGTTCAGCAAGTGCCAGTCGACTTCAACAACCCCCTTCATCTTCTTCCCCGAGCACACCGTTTTCCCCCTTTTTTCTCGAGCTGTTTGTGCCCTGCTCAGCCTGTTCCCAGACGCCCGCACCTCTCTGCTTCCTCAACTCCAGCAGCAACACCACTCCAGCACAGCACCTTCGGCTTCCGCTGCAGCAGCACGCGTCGGCTTCCAGGGACGCACCTTCACCGCGCCTCTTCATCGACACCAGAAACCGTTCTGTATCGCTGCTACGCGCCTCTCCATCCCGGCCTGCTCCAAGTTCCGGCAAGCCCTGTTCTCTCGATCCGCACTCCATCCGCCTCTTTGACGTCTGTCGAAGCAATCCCAAGCAGCACGGGATATTTCTATCCCTCGAGCCGACTGCTATCGAACCGCCTGTCTCCTTTTTCTGCCTACCTCGAGCCCCACCCCGCATCCTGTTTCTTTTTAATCAATCCCCGGCTTTACTTCTTCCGCCTGCCCCATTCTTTTTTTATGATTTTAATTCCTGCTGGCTACAGTTGTTCCTGTTTGGAGACCTTCCATCTTTTAATTAGCAGTGGGCCCCACTCCCTCTCCACACCAGCAAACCCTACTTTTGTTTAAAAAAAACCAGCCATCACCGGCCCTCCAAGCCACAAATTAATTCCAGCGAGCTCATCCCCTTCGGTGCCAATATTGGGCGTCACCGCGGCTCCCGTGGTCACTCTCAGTCTTCCGACTCGACGCGATCCCACCGGTCGGCCACCTGTTCTTCTTCTCGCTCCTCCACTCACACTATGGGTGACTCATCTGAACAACTCAATCAGATTATGACCATGCTCCAGGCCGTCATGGCGCAACAAGCTGCGCACACTGCTCTCGGGGAGCGTCAACAGGAGGTCATTATTGCGCTCTCCAAGCGCATCAATGATCTGTCTACCGCCCCGACACACGATCATGCCAGCAGAAGTCAGGCACAACCACTTCTCTGCACTGCCCCGCCACCCCTGATCGTCCACGAGCCGCCGCCGCCAGTCCTCGCGCATCCCGACGCAACAATTGTACCACGCTATACCGGATTGGAATTTCCAACCTATGATGGGAAAAGCGATCCTTTGAGTTGGCTCACCAAGTGTGAGCAAATCTTCGACCACCAGCAGGCGGCTGATCGGATCCATCTAGCATCTTTCCATATGCTCGACGCCGCTGTTTTATGGGCTTCTCGACTTCTCACAGATCGGCCGAATCTGATTTGGGATGACTTCAAGCGACTTTGCAACTTGTGTTTCGGACCTCCTATCCGCGGTAACTCCCTCAGCGCACTGACATCTCTTCGCCAAACCGGTACCGTGGACGAGTACCTGGAACAATTTCAGCTTCTCTTAGCGCATGTCCCTCTTGCTCCGGATATGCAGGTCGACATTTTCACCGCTGGACTTCGCGAGCGACTGCGACTGGATGTTGAGTTTGAGTCCCCTCCAGACTTAGTGACTGCTATGAGTCTAGCCCGGCTCTGCGATCGTCGCATCCAGCTAGCACATGATGCCTACCCGCCTCCCACCAACATCGTTCCACAGGGCCGTAGCGAGGGACCACCAACTCCACCGATCCACCGTTTATCTCGTGCTGAGATGCTGCAACGACGTGCTCAAGGACTATGCTTTAATTGCGACGAGCAGTACACTCGCGGCCACATGTGCACCCAGCTCTTCTACCTACATGTCGAGGACTCTGACGACGAGGGCATCAGATAGAGTTTGCGGGCAAACTCTTTTTGGGGGACGGATGAGATGTTATGGGTTGTGTATTATGTTATGGGTTGTTATGAGAAGTTATGGGGTCTCGAGCATTGACCCCTTTTATCCTTATTATTATGTTTGTCTTATTAGAGTCATCTTGTAACCTATATAAAGGCGTGGGTATTGTAGTGAGCATCGACCCCTAAACCCTAAACCCTATTGTAGTGAGCATCGACCCCTTTTATCCTTCCTTGTCCCTTGTAGTGAGATAATTTGTGGCTCTCTCCTCCAATGAGCAACCCCGCCTAGGCAGGCGCGGTTCCGGCTCCACGGTATCTCCGTCATCGTCATCTTCACCTCCGACCACCATTCCGATGAGTTACCACTGTTATGGAAGTAGGCCCGTGACAGACGAATGCAAGATGGAGGAATTAGAGGACAAGAAGCAATGGGCCCTAAAGTAGGTAGAAGTCAGGAAACAACATCGCCCTACAACAGCCCTGCTAGAGTTTACGGCGACCAGTTTTTCCTATTGCATGTGAATTAAGAGTAAGTAGGCTTCTATCAATTCAACTGGTTTGTCCATGCTTATAAACGAGTAATTTGGAATTTGGAACTAGTTCAACATTGATTATAAACAAGAAATTTGTTTTTGTTAGGCCGGTTTATATCGGCTTCTAGCCAATTCATGGATCGGTGGGCAACCATGAAAGGGGCGGGTGAATAAGGCTTATGATAAATTATAAGTTTTCTTTCACAACTTAAATGATGCACAACAAAATTAAAATTATCATGGTAAACGAATTCAAGCACGCAAGTAAAAGAATTTTTTTTATTTTTTTAATATGAATAGAAATACAAGATGGAGATAGAATTATTCATAAATCAAGAGATACAAGATAGGATCTTAGGACGCAAAGAAAAAAGGAGATGAATAATACAACTTATGTTTTTATACCGACTCGGACCACGAACCGGTTGACCCAAGCAAATCCACCCCTAGATTTGACTCAACGCTCTCCTACCCGGAGAACCCCCAGATTTAATTCCAAGATCTAGTTGCCACGCTCGAGAAGAATTTCACTTCCCAGACCTAACCCGATCTAGTTGTCACACTTGAGGTGAATTACTATTTATCACGATTCCAATATTCAAAGATTGAATCAAAGCACAAGATAAATACAATATGATAGATGTAAATACGATAAAGAGAAAACTCGTCTTTAAAATAACTCCTGATCTTGATGTCATCTTGTTATAAAGGTTCGATCTTTATGTCATGGAATGCTTCCTCTTCGTTTTGTTTACGATCCTCGAAATCCTCCGCTTGATAATCATTTGATGCAACGAGAATGCTCAGATCATTGAGAGAGAACTTGAAGATAATGTGAGAAGAAAGATTCTTGATCACTATTTCTTGCTTGATAGAACTTGATCACTGTTTCTTGCTTGATAGAACTTGATCACTGTTTCCATAATCTCCTTTCTTGATAGAACTTAATCTCTCTCGAAGAAATCTCTTTTGAATCAATAAGAATGACAAATTCACTCCCTATAAACGGCTAGGGGGAACCCCGTCAAAATATCTCATTAAAATCTATAACATGAAAAGAAATTCAGAGACGTATATATAGAAATCGCCACATTTCTGAGAGCTACCGTCGGGCGGTAGCATTGAATTTTGAACATATTGTGCTTTGGCACCTCTATGACACGGAGTTTCCATATATAATAAGAGCTAGCGTCTAGCTTTAGCCACTACCACCGGATGGTGGTGTACAAATATCTGATACGCAAAAACTCTATATTTTACCGCTGTCTACTAGTAGATATCGCGGGGAGGTAGTAGGAAACTCTGATGTTCATCCAGGTCGACTTGAAACCTTCCAGGAACTGCTCGGGTGACTTTTTTGAGCTATCGCCGTTTGGTGTTAGCGCTACAGCTGGCAGTAACGTTTATCTTGAAAAATCTCCAGGAAGTTTAGAATACATCTAAGTGAAAAGTCGATCGTCGACTGGAAATCGGCGTACATCAAATGCTACCATTGGGTGGTATCAGCTACCATTGGCCGCATTGGTCAATTTCGTTAGGTGTGTTCAATTTGTGGTGCTCCAGAACTTGCAGCAACATATATATATATATACATGCACACTATGAACAACTTCCAATTCGACTTTAATGACTTGCCAGGATTTTTTATTCTCAAGCAAAGAGAGTGTTCGCCCATGTTCCAACAAACTCCCTATTTTGGTAATAACAAATCTAAAGGATTTGGAAATAAATATTTGCACAAGAAATTAGTATTCATAGTGACATATATGAAATAATATGCATGAATGAATGATGAAATGATGTGCTTGCTCCCACTAAATGATTACTCCCCATAAATCTTGTCTCTCTTTAAAGGCACCGTCTCCTCTTAAATGTGTGAATTTCACAACCTCAATCTTTTCTACCCCTTTGTTATTTGCAAAAGCAAGTCATCACAAAAAAGAGGAAACATATGAACAAAGAATAATCATGATAAACATAAAATGAATTATAAAAGATAATTGTTGGAAACATAGAGGGAAGTATAAAAAGATAAGCATTAAGAACATATAAATGGCGTACAAAAATAAGCAAGATTCACACAAAGAGAAGCAAGAAAACGAGTGAGCAATAGTAGCAATGTGAAATATGTGAAGTGTGAAAAAGAAGCACAATGAAGGTAACCATGAATGGTGAAATAAACAAGAACACATAAGACAAATCATCAAAGATCACAAAGATTACCAAGACGCGAAACAAAAGGCATGTGAAGCCACCTATTACATCCCCATGGCCTTGGAACCAATTACTCAATGAGCTATTTTAAATTTTAGTTTCAAAATTACTTCATTGTGCGTGTGTTCAACTTTGTTTTTAGTAAAATCTAGCTCCTATTATTTGCATGTTTACTTTCAATTGACTTAAATAATTTATTCCGTCTACACTTAATTCACACACTCTCTCACTAGTATGCAATTGTTACTTGCAACCTAATATGAATTATTTGTAATCAATCAAGGTAGCATACACAAGTGTTTAAATTTCTATTTTTTTAATTACATGTGTGTCTAAACAATTCCACGTGGATTCATTTGTATCACATTAGTGTATTTGTTGGGTGTGGGTTCATTTGTATCTCTTACAAGTTTGTCTACACTCATATAGAGTTAGGGCATCACTAAGCCTTATAGATTTATCTTGTGTCACTAGAATTATAAATTCTAAATAAATTTAGGAGGATAAAGAAAAATCAAACAAAGCGGAATATATAGAATATCGGATAGTGGGTCATGCCACATGGCATATTCTAAGAATCTTATAGAGCCTTTTCATGCATCAAATAATTTGAGTATGCTCATAGAAAAGATTCTCAACAGAACCGTTCAATCTCATGCTCTACATAAAGGAAACTTATGTGAAGGTTGGTTATGAGACATATCAGAATGTGAATAATCATTCACCATCAATTTCTAAGCCTTTAATTATATACATCTATTTGTACAAGCTATGTTACACAAGGACGGGAACGAGATACGAGAAGCAAAGTTTCACAGGCATGGGGAGATAGGAAACGATAAGGATATAGGATTCATGATTTTCAAAAAACTAAGGATGCGAGATACATTTTTTTTTTGAATTTTTAGCTATTTAAAACTAAATATTGTTGAGTTATGTGTTATTATCGTGTTATCGTGTTATTATCGTGTTGGGTTATATGCATACTGTAACTATAAATACCCTTGGTATATGGAATGAAGTATCTTTTTTCCCTTTCAACATGGTATCAGAGCCTTAGGGTTTTCGATACTCCCACGATCCCGTTTCCGCCGACCCGCTTCCAGCGCTCGCCGACACGCTTCCAGCGCTCGCCGACCCGCATCCAGCGCTCACCGACCCGCATCCAGTGCTCGCGCACTCCAGCGTTTCCGCCGATCCGTCCGCGTCGGGCTAGGGCTTCGTCCAGCCGCTCCCGCACTCCAGCGCCACCGCACTCCACTGCTCCGCCTCTCCAGCCGCTCCAGCCTCTCCCGCTCCCGCTCTCCGCCGCCCACCGATCCTAGCCCCCAACGATTCCTCCTGCCGATTTCATGACACCGGAAATGTGGTGTTCCCTGTGATGTCATTTCCGGTGTCCATTCTACTATTGGGATTGTTCCTCATTCTATGAGGAAGACCTAGTTTCTCTCTCAAATGGTGTGTTGCTCCCCGGGGATCCTCGATTTGTATTCTAGGTCTCCATGGTCGGGACAGATGACTCTCCTACCCTATCTTTTGCCACGGGTGCTCCTTCGGCTACTATAATGTCTAGTGGCTCCTCCCATCCTGGCCATGACCACAACACCCCACAGATCACGATGATCCGTCTGGATGGTACCAATTATCTCCCGTAGTCTCGGGCTATTACTCTTGCCTTGAAGAGCAGGAGGCTGTTTGGGTATGTCATGGGCACTACACCGCCACCTCCTTCGGATTCCCCTGACTGGTTGCACTGGGAGTCGGAGAATTCCCTCGTCATGTCCGGGCTGACTAATTCCATGATTGACTCCATCGCTCGGAACTATCTGTTTTTAGATAATGCTGCCGATATTTGGCGGAGGACCGAGTCTACTTACTCCTGTCGCAGCAATGCGGCCCAGATATTTCAGCTCCGACGGAAGATTTTATTCTCCGTCAAGGAGACCGTCCTCCGTCTGCCTACTATCTCGAGTTCACTCAGTTGTATCACGAGTATAATCATTTTGACTCTCTCACTTTGGTGTCCCCTGAAGATGAGATCCTTGTTCGCGCGCGGGAAGATCGGAATAGAGTTTTTGAGCTCCTACATGGACTGCATCGGGACTTCGATCAAATCAGTGTGCAGATTCTTAGACGCTCTCCCTTGCCCTCTCTTCCTGAGGTATTCAGCCTGGTTCAACAGGAGTTTGATCGGCGGCAGACTTGGACTCCTGATCCTCCCCCTAATGGCTCTGCCTTGGCGGCTCAGTTTGGGGTTCGGATAAATCGTGACTCAGGGCCCAAATCCAGTGACAAGGAGCACCTGCTCTGTGACTATTGCGGGAAGGCCCGTCATACCCGGGAGACTTGTTTTCGGTTTCATGGATTTCCTACACGGCTACACCCCGTGGTGGTTCCTCCTCTCGTGGCGGACGTGGTTTTGGGCGCTCTTCGGGTTGCTCTATACAGCCTCGCTCCGCACATATGTCTGATGGTTTCGACGAGCCGCAGCTTCCACCTGTCCCATCCGCTCTCACATTGGGTCTGTCATCTGATGAGATTCTTGCCTTCCGTCGCTTGATGCAGGGACAGTCCTCTGAGCCTCCTGTTTCCTCGTCCTCGTACGCCCATCAGGGACCACCAGGTGCTCACGCTGCCTCCTCTCGTCCCTCTACTCACTGGATCATAGATTCTGGAGCAACGGATCACATGACCGGCTCCTCTTCAGGTTTTGTGTCCTACCTTCCTTTGTCTGCTCGAGACAAAGTGAGCATTGCGGATGGTTCCCTCTCTCCGATTGTCGGAAAGGGTTTCATCCCCTGCTCCTCTCTTACCCTCTCCTCTGTTCTTCATGTTCCAAACTTTACCCGAAATCTCCTCTCTATTAGTCATTTAACTAACTCTATGAATTGTTCTGTGACTTTCTTACCTTCCTCTTGTGTCTTTCAGGATCTGAAGACGGGCACGGTGATTGGAACTGGTAGTCTGGTGGATGGGCTCTATGTGTTCGATTCTTCCACCCAGGTCTCTTCTCCTCAGACTCTTCATGTGGATCAGGCTGCTACTTTGGAATCCTGGTACTGTCGGCTGGGACAACCATCTATCCTTTCTATGAAACGTTTATTTCCTACTTTCTCTACTGTTTTACTTGATAAGTTTAGTTGTGATGCTTGTGGCCGTAGTAAACATCATCATGTTTCTTTTCATCATGCTTCTTCTCCCAGTACTGCACCTTTTCATTTAATACATAGTGATGTTTGGGGCTCTTGCCAAGTTGCATTTATTTCAGGTTGTTTTTGGTTTGTGACTTTTATTGACTGCTTCTACCCCACCACTTGGGTTTACCTCATGAAAGCGAAAAATGAGGTTTTTACTTTGTTTCGACGTTTTCATAACATGGTTTTAACACAGTTTGCCACACCTATTAAAATTCTACGCACGGATAATGGTCGGGAATTCATTGATTCCGCCTTCGAGCAATACTTGGCTGATCATGGTACTCCATCAGACGTCTTGTGCCTACTCCCCCGCTCAAAATGGGGTGGCTGAACGTAAGAATCGTCACCTCCTGGAAGTTGTCTGTGCCTCCTCCTTCACATGCACCTTCCTAAATACTATTGGGGGATGTTGTGCTCACCGCGGCCTACCTTATCAACCGTATGCCCTCCCGTGTTCTCGGGTTCAAAACTCCTCTCACCACTCTTGAGATGCCACCTACCACTCTACAACCCCGTGTATTTGGATGCGTTTGCTTTGTCCATATCTATCACCGCACGAAACTTGATGCTTGTGCGCACAAGTGTGTTTTCATTGGCTATTCTCCTACCCAGAAAGGGTATAAGTGTTTTTACCCAGTACGCAAGCAGGTTTTCGTTACCATGGACGTCACCTTCTGTGAGTCTGAGCGCTACTATGGGTCCTCACTTCAGGGGGGGGGGGGTCTTCTTCTACATCGGAAGTGAGTCCCTTCTCACATTTTGACACTCAATCTTCCACTCCTCTACATATTCCTCCGGCATATCATCCCTCTCCGCCTACGTCTACTACTCCATATGTCCCACCTGCAGAGGCCCCGGTTACTATACCTCTGCAGGTTTACTCTCGTCGTCCAAAGGGATCAAACAGACGGCCCACCATCTGGATTTCAAAGCAGCCACCTGACCCGTCGCCAGGATCCATCATACCTCTACTCGACATCCCTTATCTCAGTTCGTTTCTTACTCATCCCTAACATCTTCTCATAGAGCATTTGTTTCCTCCTTGCCTTCTGTTTATATCTCAACTTCATGGCAGGATGCTCTTTCCCACGACCGATGGAGGTCAGCTATGCTTGAAGAAATGGATGCCCTGGAAAAAAACAGCACATGGGACCTGGTACAACTACCACCAGGAAAGAAAGTTGTTGGATGCAAATGGGTATTTGCTATTAAGCAGAACACCTCGGGAGTCATTGAAAGATACAAGGCAAGGCTAGTGGCAAGAGGCTACACTCAGTCGGCGGGCTTTGATTATCAGGAGACTTTTTCTCCTGTTGGAAAGATGAATTCAATAAGGATCATCATGTCTTGTACTGCCTGCAAGGGATGAGAGCTTTGCCAATTGGATGTGAAGAATGTTTTTCTTCATGGAGACCTGAAAAAAGAGGTGTACATGGCTCTACCTCCGGGGCTTACTCCTAGTGGATCAAAAGGGAAGGTATGCAGATTAAAGAGGCCGCTCTATGGACTGAAACAATCCGCCAGGGCCTGGTTTGGTAGATTCCACAAAGCCATGAGCAGGTTCGGGTACCTTCAGAGTAATGCAGATCATACCCTATTTATCAGAATCAACAAAGGAAAATTAGCCGCTCTGATTGTTTATGTGGATGATATTATAATAACTGGGGATGACAAGGAGGAGATCCAGGCTCTGAAAGGAAAATTTGCAAAGGAATTCGAAGTAAAATATTTGGGTAACCTCAAATACTTTCTCGGCATTGAGGTTGCGAGGTCAAAGCATGACATCTTCATTTCTCAAAGGAAATACATACTCGACCTCCTTGAAGCCACTGAGATGAGCGGATGTAGACCCGCAGACACTCCCATTGAAGCCAACCATAAGCTAGGCAGGGATGATGGCGACACGATTGAAAACATTCCTGGCTTCCAGAGGCTTGTAGGAAAATTGATTTACTCATCTCACACTCGCCCAGATATCTCCTATGTCGTGGGTGTTCTCAGCCAGTTTATGCACTCTCCAAAGGCCCGTCATGTCGATGCTACACTTCGTGTCCTTCGGTACCTCAAGTCCTCACCAGGAAAAGGCATTCTGTTCTCACCAAATAAAGAGTTGACTATTGAGGTTTACGCTGATGCAGACTGGGATGGATCGCCCCCTGATAGACGTTCCACGACTGGATATCAAGGTTGTCAGGATCGAGATCCTAGGTGGGATCGTTTCAAGGGTTGGATCGGATCGGATCGTAGGATCGGATCGAGGATCGTAAGATCCTACTACATTCATAAAGCCAGACTTATATGATGAAAATGAATTTGAAATCATACAATTACATAAATAATCTATACAAAAAATTATATAATTAATCATTTTCATTGGTTGACTCTAAGTCTAAGGCAAAATAAGAATATGAATAAAGAAATATTTATAATTATAAATGTACCTGAGTACTAGTGGAATATTTTTGAGTTCTGACTCTACTTTAGCAACTGTAAAGCCAAGATGAGTAAACATTTTTGTCCTAGCTATCCCATCTTTTTCAAACTAGTTAACAAAAAAAATACAATGAACTAATGAAAAGAGACATCATCCAGTTGCAGAAGGTCTAGAAATCTGGATGAAGAAGAAGAAGAAGAAGAAGAAGAAGAAGAAGAAGAAGAAGCCTGTGCCGTCGGGAGGAGGAGAGGAATCGCAGGGTTACTCCGTGCCTGTGCGAGGAGAAGAAGAAGAAGAAGAAGAAGAAGAAGAAGAAGAAGCCTGTGCCGTCGGGAGGAGGAGAGGAATCGCAGGGTTACTCCGTGCCTGTGCGCCGTTGGGAGGAGGAGAGGAATCGCGGAATGGCTTAGGGTTATTCCGTGCCTGTGCATGTTCTTTTAATAAGGACACGGGATCGCGGAATCGATCGCGGAATCGTGATCCTACCGATTCCGCGATCCGGCTCGCGATCCTGCCTCGACGCAGCTTAAATTCGATCCTGGACACGATCCGGATCGAATTGCAAAATCCGGATCGTAGGATCGTGCGATCCTACGATCCGGATCGCGATCCTGACAACATTGCTGGATATGGCTCTATGATTGGTGGAAATTTGGTTACCTGGAGAAGCAAAAAGCAACATGTTATGGCTAGATCCAGTGTTGTGGCCGAGCTTAGGGCAATGGTTCACGACATCTGTGAAGGGCTATGGATCTCAACCATTCTGAGAGATCTTGGGCTTAAAGGAAGTGAGCCTATCCGGTTATATTGTGATAGTAAGGCTGTCATCTCCATCGCTCGCAATCCTGTGCAACATGAACGTACAAAGCACATTAAGATCGATAGACATTTAATTAAGGAGAATATTGACAGAGGAACTGTGGTGATCCCGTTCGCACAATCTGATCAACAACTGGCTGACGTTCTCACAAAGGGTCTGAGTTTCAGTGTGTTCACAGACCTTATTGGCAAGTTCGGCATGGCAGACATTACACGCCCAACTTGAGGAGGGTGTTGAGTTATGTGTTATTATCGTGTTATCGTGTTATTATCGTATTGGGTTATATGTATGTTGTAACTATAAATACCCTTGGTATATGGAATGACGTATCTTTTTTCCCTTTCAACAAATATAAATTGTTATAAAAACATGTGTAACATTAACATCCATTTAAATCGTACCATATCATAGATAGGATTCATGAATTTAAGTAATTCATTGAATATCATATGTTCCAAAGCTTTCTCTAACGCTTTCTCTTTCACATGTCGTTCTTCAATCTTCATATCATTGTCACAACATAAATAATTTTTATGTGTAGGTCTATTGCGAGTATCCATGCCTCCTTGTTTACCAGTATGCACACAAGTATCCATACTAGGCGAGTCACTGAAACTATGTTGATTATGATAAATACATCATAAAATGTGTTTCTGAAATCACAAGATTAGTACATACTGGATAAATCAGTTTTGCAATGGTTGCTTCATCAGTTTTAACAATTGACACTGCATCAAGTAGACCATTGTCAGAAAGACGTTTCATGGCACCTGCACTCCAAATCAAGGTCATCAAATTAAATATCATAATCATTTGTCATCAATGGATATCAGTATATCACAAAATTATAAGATATATAAAAATGTATAAAAATGTAGAGAAATGATGAGCTACCCTTAGTGTACACAAGTTATAGCCACTTGCCATGGTTAACTTCATCCTTGGTTTGACTGGAAAGTAGAGAAGAAATTAAAACTGCAAATCTTCTTTCCTGATATTAAAGCAAAGAAGTGTTAGAGGTAATTACGATTCACAGTACAGCACCTCAGAAATAAAACATGTATGCCAAACAAGGATCATTTTGTTCCAATGAATTATAATGATGGGACTTCGCCGGTTAAAGGATTTCCTTCATAAGAGGATTCATTAGAATAGCCAACAAAACCAATGACGCGGGATGAATCTATAGGTGGCGAACAAGTGATGTCCTAACCCTAAATGTAATGCAAATAATCATGCAACAAATGCAAAGATCCTAAACATTGTCTAATGAACGGTGGGGCACGTGGATGCTGCTAAGAAACAACCTTAAGTGAGATGCAAATATGTAGTTTCCTATATATAGTAAGAAAACAGGGCGCAGCGAAGAGAACAAAGCAAGAAATAAATAATAAAATCGCACAAATAATTTAAGCGATGCAATTTATTTCATTAAGCAAAACAAAATTTGGTTTTCCTCCGCGTGGAGCGCCAAAACAATAGTATACACCAAACGATTCATGTACAACAACACTCAAGCCTTTATCCCACTATAGTGGGGTCGGCTAACGATTCCTGTAAATCACAAAAATATTCCAAAACAAACAACCACGATACTTTCGAACCAAGAAAGTATGAAATCACATAACAATACATTGATATTGAAGAAAAAGCTTCATACAACAATAAAACAATACTCACAATGTACGGGGAGTCCGCGGCGAGAAGATGGCAGCAGGGAGGAGGTAGATGTTGTAAGGTGACTAGAGTCAGCATGGTGGAGGTTAGGGCTGGATCTGAATGGAGCGGGAATTGGGGAGGGGCTACGGCTTCCGGGTCTGGAAAACAGGGGATTGCGGGCTATTGAAAGACAGGCAGCAGCAAGGGTGCAGGGCGGCTGTATTGGAGCAGAGAACTTGTCAGTGTAGGCTGTAACAGGGGGGACTGCAGGCTGCTGAAAAATAGGCGGCACCAAGGGTGCTAGGCAGCTGTAGTGGAGAACCGGCTGCAGGATTTCAAGGCTGGAAGGTCACTATAACAGCAGGGAGGGGGTGATGGGGGAAACGGGGAGGAATCTGCTGGGAGGACTTAAGGGAGCGGCAGAGTATCACCTCTTTTCATTAGTGGGATTCACGACAAGGAAATAGGGGGTTGCTGTTGAGGGAATCGAAAGGCAAAGTAAGAGCAGTAGGTTGCTGCAATTGTGAGAATCGGGAGAAAATAGCATAACAATATGGGCTGTTATTTGAAGGTTCGGCTGAAGCTTGGGAGGAGCTGCTTGGGAGCTGCGGCTAGGTTTTGAGAGGAAAAATGCAAGTTAGGGATAGGAAATAGCTTAGGAATGATGGAAATCACCTAGGAGTCGTCATCTAGGGCTTCACGGAGTCGTCACCGTGAGGGAATAGTTGGATTCCAGGAATAACTTTCTCTAAATTTGCAATCAAGAGATGGCTGCCCCTGTGCTCCTATTTATGATAAAAAAGAATTGTTATAGGTGGCATGGATTTCGCTATTCGCTCCGCAAATTACTAAATACGGGTATTAAAAACAGTCCTCCTAAAATCCTAACTGCACGACATATTTCTCCACACAGCGGCCACCCGTATCGCGATACCTCCCGAGCAATCGCACTCCTCCCTACTTAGGAAGCCGCCGCCGCTGATGAAGACCATCTAGGCCGTTTGTGACACTGGTGAATCACTCCTTCGAAGTCGACGCTGCCTACTACGCATTTCCATCCCTATTTCGAAGCTCCCGCCGGCAACAATCGGTTCAACAGTCGCATCTTCTGGTTCGCCCCTTCTACTTTGATCTCTTCTTCCCTAATTTTATGTTGGTAGTCACGGACCGCCAAGGATTTCTAGGGGTTTTTCAGGTTCTTTCGCTGCAACTTGTACTTCTCCAAAAACACTAGATCTCAAGTGGCCTAAAATCCTAGCATTTTAGTCCAGTTTGGCTGGAAATAATCAAGCTTTATTTCTTCTAGTATTTCAATCACGTTTGGAATTTTATTGTTCTATTTTGCTTATTTTTCCATAGTGGCTGAAAACCTTATGATTGAAAGTGTTTTATGATCTCAACTCAGGTTTGAGTAATCCACTATGATTGTGTTTCGTTGTGAGAATTCCACTGTGATTCTTACTTTGACGTCAGTGTCAAACATCGAACCCGGAACCCATAATATATTTTGTTGGAATTCATTTTGGCTTAATTATGTTGCAGTGTGAGTGTGATCGTGCACTGTTATGGTGTCAAGATAAGTTTTAATTATCTTCATTTCAATGTTTTTTTATTATATTGCAAGTATGCGTCTATGTTTGGGTTTTTGTTTGTATGCAGTATGGAGGGGAGTTCTAATATGAAATTGTCTATTGAAATAGTCCATGATAAAGACTCTCCTGAGAATGTTGACGTGGATGTGGGTTCTCACTTTGCCACTAATCTAGTCTTTCCAACAAGAGAATCCTTAATTAAGTGGGTTTGATTAATCGGTCAAAGATCAGGATTTGTTATTACGATAACACGTTCGGATACGCTAATTGGTCGTCTAACACCTTGCGTGCTCTTAGGATGTGATAGAAGAGGTCGTTACCGAGACAATCAAAATAAAGTCCTTGTAAAGAAAGGTGTTCGGAAATCATCAGGTAAGAGATGTGGTTGCCAATTTTCTGTTATAAGTAAAAATGTTGCCAGTGTTGATGAGAGGAGGATAGTCGTCATATGCGCGAAACATAATCATGCTCTTGTTCATTTGGAAGCGCACGCATTTGCAGGACGCTTGGATAATTACGAGACAAAGTTGGTGGAAGATACATATACTTGAGGTGTGAAGCCACGAAAAATTCTAGCAGCGGTAAAAAAATAGTTCGGCGAGCATCACAATCATAAGAACTATTTATAATGAGAGAGTGCGGTTGCATAAAAGGGAATTACAAGGAGGTGCACTAATACAGTTCTTGTACAAATGTATCAACTTAGAGGGCTAAGTCAGCTTCGACAAAGTAGTTGAAAGTACCAATCGGCTGCAAAGTTTATTTTTTGCTCACCCAATCTCCATAAAACTTTCCAATATGTTCTCTGATGTTTTTCGGCTTGATTGCACGTACAAAACAAATAGGTACCGCATGCCATTGTTATGAATTGTAGGTGTCACCTCCACATACCAGTCCTTTTTGTCTTGTCTCACTTTCTTGTCAGATGAAACATCTGGTTGTTATCATTGGGCAATTGATGATCTTCTTCGGAAGAATTTCATCTGTTAGAGTTTGAGTTTGTGTGCGGTACCAACCCTTTTACCACCAAAGAAAGATGGGAATTCGGGCATATGCACTGATAAGTTATCAATAAGATCATGGTAATATAACATTTTCCCGTATCCCGCCTAGATGATCTTTTGAACATGATGGTTGGTTCCCAAATCTTTTCAAAGATCGACCTGCATAGTGGATACCATTAGATTAGAGTGCATGAAAGGGATGAACGGAAGATGGCCTTCAAGACGAAGGATGGGTTATATGAGTGACTAGTCATTCCACTCGGGTTATCAAACGCACCCAGCACGTTCATGAGAATGATGACAATTTTTGCGCCCTATATGGGCAATTTCTTGGTTATATACTATGATGATATATTGATAGATAATCAGGCCGCACTAAGCACCTGCATCATCTTCATTTAGCATTCGATCTTCGTAGGAAAGAGCATCTGTATGTTAATATGAAGAAGTGCTCCTTATCTGCATTTGTCCATTTCCCGAGTAATATTGTGTCTGCATCTTGATACGGAGCATAGACGTGTAATCGCAGCGGAAGACGAGTTTTGGGCCTGTTTGGGGGCGATTGGCTACTTACTACATATGGCGTACCCGAATCAATGATCTGATTCCACGGATGCATCCGACCCGTCATTCCGACATGATTTCATATATTACATTGTCATTTTTTCTTTATTTTTGATGTAATCGGGCTACCCCATCTCCGATCAATTATAGTTGTTGATGGTGGGATGTCATAATATGTCTTTAGTATAAAAAAGAGCGTATGAGGGTTGTTATGGGTCATTGCATATTTTGGAGAAGAATTCCCGAAATCTGGCGATCCTCTCATGGTGATGACTCCGTGAGGCCCTAGGTGACGACTCCTAGGTTTGTTCTTGTATCCCCTTGTATCCTTCTCCACTGCCACTGGATCCCCTTCCAAAAACCCTCCACCCGAAGCCATGCCCAAACCCTACATATTTGTTTTTCTTCCCAGGAAAAATCCTTCCATCAAAGTGATATCCGTTTCTCTGTTACCTTTATTCTGAACCCCATGAACTACCTGCCCAAGATTCCTTGTATCCAGAAAAATAACCCCCCTATTCCGTAAAACCCAAACAGCCTCCTTGTAAGCCTCCCACTATGAAATCTCCGATTTCAAAATAGCCTGAATTGTCTTCCAGCAATATTTTGTCTTTTTCCAGGACTCCTACACCACCAAATCCCCAATTCCCTTCTGAAAATTCACGCCTAAGACCCCACCAGGAGCCTTGATTCCCCCACAAAACCCGTCACCAAATCCCCATATTCCCTCCCAGGAAGCCTTGATCAAATTTCTAGTTGCTGGTTTTTAGTCGACCCAGCAAGCAGCCCCCGAGTCAAGCCCTACCCACCTCAAACACTCTACTTTCAGTCACCATACAACATCTGTCTCCTCCAGGACAGGCACCCTGCAATCAGGAATAACTTAATCTCCACGTTACGGCCTCCCCCTACGTCGTGAGTATTGTTTTATAGTCGCATGGAATAATTTCTTTAATTTTAACATATGTTGATGTGTTTTCATACTTAGTTGGATCAAAAGAATCGTGATCATTTGCCCTTGGAAAATTGTGTGATTTGCAGGAATTATTTGCCACACTCTCTCGCTTTGGCCCTCCACGTGGAGGAAAAACAAGGGGTGTTCACTTACTTTTGCTAAAATTATATGCATATGATTTAATCATTTATTGCTATATTTTGATTTTTTCGCAGATGCATGCAAGTTCGTTCATAAAGAGTTCATGTGATTTAACCAAATTATCTCTGGCACTTCATCGAGGATAGCATTCTAGTCGAGCACCCACGTAGTCTACCCTACATCACATCTAGCATATCGGTTGACCCTGACAAAGTCAAGTCCATTAGCGGGTGGTCCATTTCACCAATATTGAGGTGACTTGCAGTTTCCACGGACTTGCTACCTTCTATATGAGGTTCGTGAAAGGTTTTGGTTTGATTATGACCCCTTTACGAGTTGCCTCCGTAATGGTGATTTTTCTGGACAAAAGCAGCCACACAAGTGTTCGGTGAAATCAAAAGATATCATTTGCTCCAATTCTGCACCTCCTTGATATTTCCAAGGTATTTAAGGTAGTTTCTGATGCATCCAATGATGCAGACGTCAGAGACAAGTTAGTTTGAGTTTTTCATGTCGGTTTTAAAATATCGGGGGATATATCAAGGATAATTTCAATATTTAAATATTTATATACATATAATCATCCTTTTAATTTATATACATTGATATATTAATAATTTAACATTTAATAAAATTATAAATCTAACAAATTAGTATAAACATTTTAAATTGCATAAGTAATAGCATCATAATATATGAAAGAAAGTCAAAACAAGCAAGAAACCCGAAAATTGTCGAGAACAATCGAAGTTAAGGAATCTCCTGTCCAAAATCCAAAGGTTAAGCAGAATCAATGTCGATAACGTACGTCAGAGGAAGCAGAAAGCAGGTCTAGAGCTAAGTTACAAAACTATTTAGACAACAAAATAATTTCATTTTGTACTTAGGCATTAGTGAGATTATGACAAAAGATAGGGCACAATGGCGACAAAGGATCAATATAGCCGACCCTACTATAGTGGGATAAAGGCTTGAGTGTTGAGTTGTTGAGTGTTGCTACTAAACCATTTATGCTAAATAAAATAAATTAAAAAAATGAATTTATATACCGTTGGGATATATTGGCTCATATATTGGTCGATAGTTGATATTGACCAATATATTTCAAAAGGATATTCTGCAAAACGATGTCGTAAACATGACATTTTGTCCATGAAATCTTTATGTCGACTGACATGTCGAACATGTTAGCCAATATCCCCAAAACTGAATGCATCTAGAGTTGGGATTGGTGGAGAACTTAGTCAAGAGGGTCATCCAAATGTTTACTTCAGCGATTTAATAATGTTTGGCAAAAGTATTCAAACTATGATCATGAGTTTTACTTTGTAGTGCACGCACTTCGTTATTGGCACCATTATCGCGTGCATAAGGAGTTTGTTCTATATTCTGACCATCGGGCCCTGTGATACCATATTAGCAGAAGAAGTTGGGTCATCGACATGCAAAATGGGTAGAGTTTATGCAGGACTATCAGTACGTTCTCAAATAATGAGCATGCGTTAAGAACAAGTCTGCATATCCCTAAGTCGTCGGGTCATGTTGTTGCATACCATGAGCACCCGAGTTATGGGCTTTGGTCGTTTAACATATGAGTAATTGGAGTGCCTAGATTTTTGTGGCATATATAACACACTGAAGGGAGATCCCCGCGCCCCAGGAGGGTTACGTTATTTTTAATGGTTATCTATTTCTTGACTCCCACCACCGTGTGTCACAGATGTCCCTCTGAGATTTTCTTATTTGGGAATTACATGCACATGAGGCTGCGGTGCATTTTGATTGAGACAAGACAATTGCTTTAGTTGAGAATCGTTTCTTTTGGTTTAGCCTAAAGAAGGATGTCAACTGAATTATTAGGTATAGTCAAGTCGGCCAAACTGCGGCGGGGACACATCAATCCATTGGTTTATACACTCCTCCCACTATCACATAAAGGCCCTGAGCTAACATTAGCATGGATTTCATACAAGGGCTCCCACGCACTTAGAGGAAGCATGATTATATTTTTGTCGTAGTGGACTGTTTTTTTATAAAAAGTCCCACTTTATTTCTTGTTGAAAGACTGTTGACAAATTCATGTGGTAGCCTGATTCTTTACGGAGGTCTTCAAGCACGACAGTTTACTTATGTCTATAGTTTCTGACCGCAATGTTAGATTCATGAGCTATTTTTGCAAAATATTGTGGATGAAAATTGATATGACAATGAAGTATTCCACCGCTTATCATCACAGGCAGATGGACAAACTGAAGGTGTTAACTATAGCTTAAGAACTCTTCTACGATGTTTAGTTGAAGATAGCACCTCTGCCTAGGAGTCTGTTTTGCCTGGGATTTTGTTCTGCCCATTGCAGAATTTGTGTATAATAGTTCGGTTAATATGACTATGGGTTAGAGCTCATTTCGAATTATGCTAGGTTATGACCCTAGAAAGCCTATCGACCTAACCCACATTCTTAGAGTCCCGCTCCAATGCATCTGCAGAGTCCTTCATTCAACATTTGCATGAACTTCACAAAACAGCCTGGAAAAAATTGCGATAAGTAATGACTATTACAAGGCCCGGGTAGATTAGTGCAGGAGAGTAGATTTTTGAAGGAGTAAATAGGATTTGCATACAATCTGATGGGGGTGAAATTGGTGCGGTTTGAGCCCAAACAGCAACCTCGCCAAAGGGGGTGGGTTTTGGACCAAACAAAATCGCAACGCACCAAAACCGTGCGGTGCGGTTTAACATTAGTGCGGTTTGGAGTCGGTTTTTGAGGTGCAGTGTTGGTTATTGTATAGTTACCAAATCATATTGGGAATGCGAACGATTTGTATGAAGAAAATGTTATCAAATGCAAGTGTACCATTATTTTGAGGCCTCCAAACCATTTCTTCATGTTTCAATATTTCATAAAGCACAGGTGTACCACTATTTTGATGTAAGGAGACACAGGTGTGGATCGTGTAGCGTGAGAAAACTGCAAGTAATGAAGGAATACCAAATAGGAATAGGGATTTGATTTCATGGTTCACGGGTTCAGGCAGAAATAGACAATTGTTTTATGGTTCACTGCTTCAAGTCTTTAAGCGGGAAAGAGAGGCTTCTTAAATCATTATTTTGAAATCCTTCTTTACATGTTTTTTAATTAAACTGTAAGATATATTATAATATATAAAAAAATTATATTAATCTTATAATTATTATGGTGCGGTTCGGTTTATTTGGTTTTGTCAAGGCAAAAATCGAACCGTACCGCAAACCATGTGGTCCTCTAATAACCAAAACCGCACCACAACCAAACCGTTCGGTGCGGTTCAAAATCAGTGCGGTTAATGCAAAAGTCTTCTCCAAGATTGACTTAAGATCGGGATATAATCACATACGAATCAAGGAAGACAATATTTACCCACAGGTCGATCGGCATAGCTACTGGGTACAGTTCGGTCATATCCCGTTGCTCAAATCGTCGGGCGCAACAAGCAGTCGATGAATGATCCCCCACACAGTCATATGAAGGATTTAGATGAACGCGCATAAGATTGACATCCCTCAAAATACGGGGATAAACCAGATATTCAATGTAGAGGACCAGATTCTTTATTATGAGGAGCGTGTGTATGTGGATCCTCTCTCCACCACCATGCATGAATCGCATCCCTTCTTACCTTCTCCCCTTCCACCCCAGTCTCAGCTTGATGAGTCGCATCATGAGAGTTATCACGTAACACTGACGCTACGTACCACTTGTTCAGATGTCAAACGGAGATACAACTTGCTCAGAGATATCGGTGACAGCATGGGACATAGCTCAGATCATTGCCCGTGTCTTCATAACAGAGGGTCATGATACACTGAGATATTTCTTTCGTTGGAGTGTTCGCATGAGCTCAGATGTTACATGGATCCCCAGCGGACTTTTAGAATTACAAAACGGACTTGGATCCCCAGCGATCGCATGACCTCCGATATTTCTTTTGTTGGATCGGTCGTTTTACAGTTTATGCCACTTTGTGAGGGGTATATATATTTTCCCATTGTATCTTTATTTGGTATCTTGGAAGTTTGGACTTGGAGTTGCTAGTTAGATCCTAGGGCCGACAAGAGGATCTCATCTTAAATATTTTATTAAGTAATCTCAGATTTCTCTTCCACCAAACCCTGAGGGGTATCAGCGGACTATCGATTCATTTTAATTCCTTTCATTATTTTAGATATGCTAATAAGATCCCCTTCTTGCATCTGCTTTCTACCATATATGTGACTTCACAGGCTTCCGTCTTCTTCATATCCCTCTCCTTCTCCATTCCCATTCTTCTTTGGTTTGAGTTAAGTAGCTTTTGGATGTGATTGCATCGGGAGGAAGTTTGTGGGAAAAAGGAAATGAGTGTGATGTTGTCGTTAATTTAAAGCTTTCTCGCTGCTCTTTCTTCTCAGTGTTTTTGCCAGAGTTCTTTCTTCTCTAGATCTCTAGCTACTTGGTGCAACCGACCAAAAGCTCCTCTTCTATATTCCTTGTTTCAATTTTCTAACTTTATACCTTTTTACCTCCATGATGTGGCTGATCAGAAGCTGCTGCCATGATCTTATTTTGCCTTGGAATTAATCAATGCGAGTTCTTCTCTTTTAAGGTGCCTGAAAAGTGCCAAAGTTGGATGAGGCCATTAATTCTTGTATTCCCCCCATCTTCTGGAATTTTGGATCTTCCTTATTTTATCCGGGTTTTGTGGTTTTCTTTTTGAGGACCTGAAATTAAGAGTCCTTTTTCAAATTGAATTAAGCTGAAAAAATTACATAATATTATATATGGGATTTATCGAGAACAGTAGGATACTTACCTTCGATCACGTTATTAAAGTTGTGATTGGTATAAGCCCCTTGGTGCCTCCTAAAGAACAAAAAAAGGTTTATGGATGGCCTGAGTTATTTTCAGGGTAACCTGAACTAAAATATTGTGTCTTTGCTAGAGAAAATATTCCAATGGGATTATGCGCCTTTGAGCAATAATTTCCACGGGATTAATGCGGCTTCGTTCGAGAAAATATTCCTGTGGGATTAATGTACTTCGTTCGAGAAAATATTCCTACGGAATTAATGTGTCTTCGACAAATAATTCCTATGGGATTAATTTGCCCTTGTTCGAGAAAATATTCTTACGGGATTAATATGTCTTTGAGAAATAATTCCTATGGATTAATGTGTCTTCGAGAAATAATTCCTACGGGAATTAGTGAGTCTACGAGATATTATTCCTTCAGGAATATAGTATCTTGGGAAATGTGCCTTGGGAGAATTTTGGATGGTCTGCGAGTTCTAATCTAAGACAACCCGCATGTTGGATGGTCTGAAAAGATAACCCATGCGGCACCATGATAGAACTACGTGGATCTGAGGTCGTATGCAGGTTGATACGGATTACGTACGCGGCTATCGTGGGAAGACGCCACGACTCAATAAAAGTCCAGATATCACTTTCCTTCTAAAGACTTTACTACACTTGTCAGCATTGATCATGTTTATTGCTTAATGAAGTATTAATTGATTTGTTATGAGCGCAGATGACAGGTGCGATCGATTTGCGTTATTACACCGAGATGGAGGTTACGACTAAGATAATAAAGTACAACTTAAATTATGCCTTCATGAAATGTTGATTGACCATTATGACCGCAAGTGACAGGTATGATCGCTCGATGTTGCTATATCGAGGTGAAGGTCATGGATAAACTATGAAAGGTACGACTAATTAAGTTACATTCTCTTCATAATTATTGTGGTAAAAATTATTGTTTAGTCGCACTTGTTATGTGCGTAGATAACTTTCATTTTTATCATTACTAGTAATTAATGATGTTATGATAGCGCCTCACCAATTAATTTGCACGTGTGTACTTATTCATAAGGATGTAAGTGTAGGGTTATGTAATACCAGTAGGTATTATGCTAGAATAATTAAGAATTCCACTATTTCCAATATTAAGGTAATTCGATAATAAGTCTTTTGTTAAATAATTGTTAACTTGATCGGTTAATGTGTGCAAGTTATTCTCTTAGCACCGTCGTTGATGCGTGACACCGGGGTGATGAACTGGTGAGGCCGGAGATATACCTCCACTCCTTTGTTGGTCGCCTCGGCATCACGTGTCGGCGATGGTGTGCGATAATATCAAACAGCCAGTGCCGCTTTTCGAGAGAGGTTTTACGTTGATCTCAAATCGGACTTAGAAAACGTGCAAGATCTCTCGAGCTGATCAAAAAAATCATTTATACTCGGGAGGGGATACTTATTCTTAATTGCCAGCATGTTCAGCTCACTGTAATAAATGCACAACCTCAAACTGTCACCCTTTTTCTTTACAAAGAGAAGCGTTGTACTCCAAGGAGATGTGTTGGGTCTGATAAATTCTAAATCAAGTAACTCCTTCAATTGGATCTTTAATTTGGCTAATTCTCTAGGAACCATATGTGGTAAGGGGTCTTGGCTACGGCATGGATCCAGGTATAAGGTTGATTTGGAATTCAACCTCTCCGATGATACTTCTTACAAATTACTTTTGGTTTATGCATGCAACAGTACTAGAAAAGTAACACAACTTTTGTTGATGTTTCTAATAGTCTTAACCGAAGAGATAATTAGTTTGAAAACTTCTTTCATGACCTAGAAGATGATGGACTGGTCGGGTCCTTCTAACCGTATTTTTTTGCTCATGCAGTCTATTTCAGCATTTACATCTGAAAGTCGGCTCGTACCCAAAATTAATTTGAACTCAACAAAGGAAGGAAAGCCACTTCTATGATAATTTCAGATTCTCGAAACACTGGAACTCTTTATTTGCGGCTAGTTTGCATAAATGAACCATTGGACATCATAACCTCTAATGGTGTTGTGTTCCGAAAGGATCTCTAAGCCCAACTTATGCGCAGAGGATTCTTCTATGAATGAGTAAGAAACACTCACGTCAAATAGAATTTTGCTTGGCACATTTTGAATCATAAGAATACCTACATGCATAAATGCAACATGGGTAATGCAGTGTCACTAAGGAGGAAAGGTAATAACTAAATATAACATATTCATACCTATAACAACATCACCCTGCTCTTTGGCCTCCTACTGGTCAAGTTCATAAGCTATGGGTTGCACTAAACCTCGCCCTAGGGCTGGCTTTACATCAGAATCCACCACCGCCTTTCTTTTGTCGTTCCAACCACTACCATCAACCTCGAACAACGATTATAAAATGGGTCACATGTGTATTAAACTACGAAGGAAAGCATTAAATCTACAAGGATCACAAACTTAAGATTGATTATCAAATTATTGAAAGGTCCTTGGCAGTAGCGGGTTTTTTGGCATTTGAAACATACTCCTAAAGCATCCAAGCATTCACCTTGATGGTGGTGATTGCACTTAGAGCAGAGGGTAAAATCCTTGACCTTAGCCCCCTCTCTTATCGCTTGTCTTCCACTTCCAATATTTCCCTTAATGATTTTTATTATGTGGTTATTGTAGCGCTTCTTGAGTTCTTTGTTCTTGTAGTTGTTGCGCCTTTGCTTCTCACTTGGTTTGCCTTCAACTTCCTAGCAGTATTGATGCATGACGGGCTGTGAGAGGTTGTGCTGACAGTAATGTGTGCCTGTGTGTGGTGGGCGTTGGGATCAAACAGATCCAATATATATGATGTGAATGGTTTTACAATTTTCAGTCCATAATTAACTTTAACAATAAATTTATAAAAGGCTAGCATATCAACAAAATGCTCGCATTAATTTTCACACACATAAGAAAATAGTCGCGTTCTTTTCGCACATAGGATTTAAGCCACACTTGCACAAAATGGAATTTTTATAACAAAATAAGAAAATTAAACTATTTTTCAAATAAGTCAATACTCCCTACAAATATATGATGATCATCCAATATTTAATAAAGAAAAACTAAACACTATATAATAATACTCACGAGCAAGGAGAATCCAGAGGTGTTGGCGAGCGATTATTGTGAGTCGACAATGGCTTTGACTGTTGGAAACAATAAATGGGGGTTGTGAAAGTTTTCCCCGAAGCCAACAGGGGCTACTCGAGATAAGGAATGACAGGAGATGGGAAAACGTTTTGCTGGAAGAAATTTCATGTATACAGAAATTGATAAGATTCTTCCCTGGATCGATTCTGACTACAAACAAAGGATTTGTCAGTGATTTAGAAGTTAGGAAATGTTAGAAATGAAGGGGAAGCATGCAGTTGAAGTGGGAGATGTGGTGGCAAGAGTTGAATTGTGAGAGAACTGGAAGATGTGTGAAAGAAGTGGATTGAGGCTTGCGGTTATGCAATTAGCAAGTAAGAAAACAAAGGATTGAGGGCCTCTAGTGAACCTAGGAGGCAGGTTCTTTGTTGACGACTGGATCAGAGAAAGTGTTTCCTTCCTGGGACAGGATCGGGAAGATGTTGACGACTGGAGGCGATGGGAAGATGTTGAAAGGGACGGCGTGGCTTGCGATTACAGGCATGGTAGAGGTTGAAGAAGGACAGAGTCGGGCATTTTTGACATGGAGTTAACGGATCGTGCAGCCTGGAGTGAAGGAAAATGGTGATTGTGGCAGAAATAAGCATGGGGCATGGGAGAGTAGGGGGTTTACGAGAAGAAATTACAGAAATGGGAAAACAATGAGGGGAATAAACCTAAACAACGCATCCTGGGGTATCGCGACGTCACACCACGAATGATTATTGGTCTGAAAACTCTCATACACAAACATGCCCGAAAATGAAAGTCTTTGACCCTATTTATAACGAAAGATTCGGTTGAGCACCCGGCATGAACAACTATAATTGGTTGTTACACTCGGTGTTCTAATAATGCTAAATTATGTCCAAAACAATAAAATGAAGTACAAATAATGGTAAAACGATGCTCTGGACACGCTCATGGTCTCAGATTGCCAATCCAATCAATGCATCTCATAAAAGTACGCAAAAGCAAGTCTCGTTGAGTGGTTGCCCGCTCTCACTTGTTGATCACTATCACGCGGTTGATCCCCATCAAGTATCCACTAGCCTTCTATAATCAGCAGTGTCCATAGTCAGCAAAGGCTGTCTCGGAGAGTCACGAAGGCCTTACCTGAATCGATAGCACTTATCTTCCTCACTTCCTAGGAGTAAGCCTGCATCGCAAGAAAAATGAGTAAACTCTCACTCATAGGTTGTGACAGTCTTATCTCCTTGTATAAGTCTAGGGTACTTAACCTGAAGGGTACAACGCTCTAAAGGAAGAGTGAACCAAGCTGGAAGTGTTATGGAAAATTCATCTCACGTAAACATATTCATAGTACGACCTGACATAAGGCGGGATCTACATTATCGTAACGTCAGAAAAAGAATTGTATTTAAAGGAAGGGAATTCAAACAAAATTATTACCAGCAGGTTCATTAGATAGGTGTCTACTCAACAATTGATTGGTTTTACCCTCAAGAAGGAAGTTCGTTACAGGCACCTTCATATTCTTCGGGCACTGCACCACATTCAACAAGTCTCTGGTCTTAATCAGTCAATCTTCAGTCTCCATAGAATTTTCTTCTCTCAACTGAAGTTGGAGGGGCGAAGATCTCTAAAATTCCTCAGGTAATGATACATTCCAATCTCCACGACAGTAGGTGCAGGAACTGAGACCAAAACCGATGCAAGTAGGGTATTCCTGAATTTCATTAGGGCTAGAGTTGTTACTCGGGCAATTTCAGCTGCAATTCTTGTATATGATGATTCTGCTGGTAGATTAACTTCTTCCATTATAATCTCAGATGTTTCATTTTGCCGCAGACGTTCGTCCATGTCACTACTACGAGGTGTCTGTAATATGTAAAGAGAAATTGTCATTACCAAAAACTTCATGACGTAAGAAAATCGCTATGGAAAATATATAATATCAATATGAAAATCTAAGGACAAGATTAAACATAACGACTCTCTAGCATCGAAGGAGTGATTCAGATGAAATCATAAGACTGTGAGTTTTTTGGGCTCAAAGGATCCTGAATCTGACTCTGATATCAATTGTAACAGCTCTGCCTAGTTTAACATAAATTCAAAAACCTGGTCTGCACTTATGATATGAAGCAAACTAACGGTAATAAAATTGGTACATAACAGGAAATGTAGGACACGGTGAAAAATATAAATACTGGAGTTAAGGCTAAAAAAATATCTCAATTTCTAATTCATAGAGCTAACTAGAAATGAAAAGTACAAAGTCTAAAATACTGAAACTTAAAAATAAGTCTGATACATTTGAGTTCATAAATTGTTGATACATAAAATTGAAAGGTAAAACAAACTAAAAGTAGAAATCGTCGAAAGTTTATCCTAGGCGAATCTCCAGACCTATGACCCCTGAAGAGAAATGCCTGAAAACAGGGTCAGCCCAACGTATGAGTAAGAAAAGCTCTTCTCATTAGTCACACTAAAATAACTTAAATAAAATATGTGTATACTTTTTAAGATAATATTTACTGCTAAAGGAAATATAATATAATTTTATGCTTGCTTTTCTATAAAAGTACTTTTGAAAATAAATGTATTTTCTATGACTTGATGTTACACTAAATTTTTCTCTAACTTCGAAATCTAGGTTCCGACTCATATTTATAATTGAGATGTTATATATCTGCTTACTCTTAATAGAGTAAATTCTTATGCACATTCTAGAGATTTGAGTTGCAAATGACGAACATAGGTTCCCTAGTTTGTCTGGGTCACGGGCACATACTTGCATTTAATTATCTTACATGGGTGTCGACTCTCACACTTGAGGCTCATACGGTCTTATGCCATATGAGTATGGAAGTGTACCTCTACCAATCACGAAAGGAACCATCAATCGTGCCCCTATTTATCTTCTAATAGTGGTCACCATGTAGAGCATAAAAGAACACTCACTTAAATCAACTAATCTTAATTGTTTCATTAATCTTTTACCTTCTCATTAGTGGTTGACATGATTAATCTTAGGAGAAACATCCGCATAAGAGTATAACCTTAAACTATGTATTACATCATGTTTACATTTAATGTCTTATTTTAAGGTTAATGATCAACATGATGAATAAACTATGCTATGATTTTCACTTATAGTAGTTTCAAATTAAGAAATGCTTACTTTATGTTGGTATTTGTGTATTTAAATATTTTTCTATTATATGCAGAGGTTAGTCTCACGCTGTTTTCGAAGGTTTCTTTGTCAATATAAGTCCTACAAATACCTCTTTGGAGGATAAATACAATTAAGAAAACATTTTACATCTCATATTCATCAAGGTATCAGAGCCTTAAGGCTTAATCCCGTGTCTCGCGTCCTGAGCTTCCACCTTCGCTCGTCTCGCGCGTCCGGCTCCGCTTAATCCCGCGATATGCGTCCGCCTCCGCTTAATCCCGTGTCGTGCGCCCGTCTCTGCAGTTTTTCCTTCCACCGGCAATCGCTCCATCCCCTCTAGCTGCAGTTGCTAGCAGTCGCCCCAGCTTTCTCTCTCCCCCTCCGCCAGTAGCCTTTACAACTTCTCCAACAGTTTGTTGTTGCTCCATTTCCTGGCATCGGACATACTACTCTAAACTAATGGTATTTCCGGTGTCGATATTTATTGGAGGCTCTTATATAGACTTGGTATCGTTCCTCCTTCTATAAGACAACCCTAATTTCTATCTAGGTGTTTGTGGTGTTCTCCCTTAGCTACTTGATTTTTATTCTTAGATCATCATGTCGGGAAATGATGACTCCCAACGATCTCTTCTGGTGTCGGAGTTTCCTCTGCTACTTTGATGTCTAGTGGATCAACCTGCTCCGTTCATGACCACAATACCCCTCAAATCACAACTACATGTCTGAACAGCTCTAATTTTCTCTCGTGGTCTCGATCTATTACCCTTGCCTTGAAGAGGAGGCTTCTGTTTGGTTATGTTTTAGGTACTACTACGAAACCTACCCAGAATTCACCAGATTGGTTGCAGTGGGAGTCTGAGAATTCCCTCGTTATGACTTGGCTGACGAACTTTGTGGTTGACTCTATTGCCCGAAATTATCTGTTTTTGGATACTGCAGCTGATATTTGGAAGAGGGTTGCAGCCACTTACTCCTGCAGGGGCAATGCTACCCAGATTTTCCAGCTGTGATGGAAGATCTTTTTATTTCATCATGGTGATCTCCCTCTGTCAGTCTACTACCTGGAGTTTACTTATTTTTATCAAGAGTATAATCACTTTGATTCCCTCACTCGTGTGTCTCTTGAGGATGAGATTCTTTTCTGGGCTCAGGAAGACGGGAACATAATTTTTGAGTTTCTTCATGGTCTGCATTGGGATTTTGATCCGATCAGTGTTCTGATCCTTGGGCGCTCTCCTTTGCCCTCTCTTCCAAAAGGTTTCCAATCTTGTTCAGCAAGAATTTGATAAGCAACAGACATGTACTCCTGATACTGCTCCTGAAGATTTTGACATGGCTGTTAGCTTAGAAGTAAATCTCCTCGTACTTCTAGGCCAAAGTCCACAGACAAAGATCACTTGCTCTATGATTACTGTGGGAAGTCTCAGTTGAGAGGAAAAAACACTTGTATTAAATCAAAGGAGACTCCCCATACATATATATGTAAGGGAGAAAGGGTACAAGGACAGAAATACCCTTATGGGTAAAATACAATAGAAAAACAATAAAATAACTTGATTTCAACTCTCCCCCTCAAGTCGAACGGTAGATATCTGTCATTCCGAGCTCATGAGTATCATCAGTGAAGGCATCGGGACCTAGACTCTTGCTGAAGATGTTTGCCAGTTGATCTCTGGAGTGAACGAATGGTGTGACTAAGCTTCCTTTTTCAAGATGATCTTTGATGAAATGTCGATCTACCTCAACATGCTTAGTCCTGTCATGCTGAACTGGATTGTGGGCTATGTTGATGGCAGCTTTGTTGTTACTGTACAGGGATATGGGAGCTTCCTCCTGAAGCCCCAAATCTTGCAAGAGAGTACGTAATTACTGGCCTTCACAGAGGCCTTGAGACATTGCATGGTACTCAGCCTCGGCACTATATCTTGCCACCACATTCTGTTTCTTACTACGCCATGTGACCAGATTTCCTCCAATGAAGGTGCAATAATTCGTTGTAGATTTTTGGTCATCATGGCATCCAGCCCAGTCAGCGTCAGCGAAAACTTTGATCCGCAGATGATTGTTCTTACAGAACATTAGCCCCCATCCTGGGGACTTCTTCAAATACCTGAGGACACGATAAGCTGCCTCCTGGTGTCTGACCCTTGGGGCATGCATGTACCTACTCAAGATCCCAACAGCATATGTAATGTCGGGGCGAGTATGTGAGAGATATAAGAGCTTTACCACCAATCTTTGATAACTGGAAGCATCTGTACGATCACCATTGCTATCCTCATTGATCTTATGGTTCTCCTCCATAGGGGTATTTGCAGGGGCACACCCGAGAAGACCGGTCTCCGTTAATAGGTCCAACACATACTTGCGTTGGGAGATGAAAATACCTTTGTCAGAATGGGTTACTTCAATTCCTAGGAAGTAGCGTAACCTTCCCAGATCTTTGACTTCGAACTCAGCTGAGAGACGGGCCTTCAATTTGGAGATTTCATCTGTGTCATTTCCTGTGATCACAATGTCATCAACAGACAATCAGAACAACAATTTTCTTTTCATTCCTCCTAACAAACAGGGTATGATCAGAGTGTCCTTGCTTGTAGCCAAACTGGATCATAGCCTTGTGGAATCTACCGAACCATCGAGGGACTGCTTCAGTCCATACAAGGACTTTCGTAGGCGACAGACAAGGCTCTCTTGTCCCTTCCTCACAAAGCCTGGCGGAAAGACCATGTGCACCTCTTCCTCGAGGTCCCCGTGCAAGAACGCATTTTTGACATCCAATTGATGAAGTTCCCAATCTAAAATCACAGCACATGATATGATCACACGAATAGAGTCCATCTTTGCAACCGGTGCAAAGTACTCTTAGTAATCAATCCCCTGAGTCTGGGTATAACCACGAGCAACCAACCGAGCTTTATATCGCTCGACCTTCCCATCCGGATTCTGCTTGACTGAGAAGACCCATCTTGAACCAATGGGTTTCTTGTCAGGAGGAAGAGGGATGACATCCCATGTGTGATTCCTCTCCAAAGCAGACATTTCTTCCTTCATTGCTTGAGCTCATACTGGAATGTCAAGTGCCTCCTGCCTTGTCTTAGGAATAGAGATCTCGGACAAAGAGGATATAAAAGACTGGTGAGGCTTAGAGAGATGATTATAAGCAACATGGTTAGAAATGGGGTGTTCGGTACACCGGGCCTTACCTCTTAGTTGAGCAATAGGAATATGTAAATCAGCATCAGGATCTGAGTCCAAAGGCAACATTGGCAGCGGCGGAACAATGACGGGCTGGTCACCTGTTTTTCGACGATGATAAACATGAGGTAGCGGCGTGATGAGAGAAGGGTATATGAGAGATATCTGTAGTGGATGGCATAGTGGAAGTCGGAGAGAAATCTGTAGTGGATGGCATAGTGGAAGTAGGAGCACTACAACGCCCAGGGGGATAACAGGAAGAGGAACAGCACCACGAACATCATTATCCTCCTCCCCCTGACGATAAGGAGTCGAAGCTAAGTAATAAGATTCATCTTCGTGAAACGTCACATCCATGGTACAGTAAGTACGTCTGGAGGGTGGATGATAACACTTATACCCCTTGGTGGTGGTAGAATAGCCAAGGAAAACACAACGGATAGCTCGAGGATCGAGTTTGTCACGGAGTGGCTGATGAACATGAACAAAACAGACACACCCAAAAACGCGGGGTGGAAGAGACGAGGTAGGAACAACGGTAGTAGAGGACAGACGGACTAGAGGTGTAGTACACGCAAGAACCCGTGAAAGGAGGCGGTTGATAAGATAAGTGGTCGTCAGGATGGCATCACCCCAATAGGATTTCGGAAGGTGCATGGAGATGAGAAGACAACGGGCAACATCAAGAAGGTGTCTGTTTTTGCGTTCAGCCACACAATTTTGGGTGTAAGTGTAAACACACGTAGTCTGGTGGATGATGCCATTTCTGGAGAGGTAGACCCCAAACTCACCACGATCATCATATTCCCCCCATTGTCACTTCGAAGAACGCGAATGGTTCCATTGAACTGAGTTTGTATCATCTTATGAAAAATTTGGAAAACAAAAGCAACCTCTCCTTTCCTTTTTAAAAGATAAACTCATGTAGTACGAGAAAAACAGTCAATAAAGGTAACAAACCATCTATAGTCAGTTAAATATACAATTGGAGAAGGTCCCCAAACATCAGAATGTATAACAGCAAAAGGAGTACTACTATGCGATGATAAATGGGATGTTGAATGACGAACATGTTTTGACATTACACATACATCACATTTCAAACTAGGAATAAACGGAGATAAAGCAGGAAACAATTTTTGTAGATAAACAGGAGACGGATGACCAAGGCGCAAGTGCCAGCGGCGAGCATCTGTAGCAGTAGCAGCTGAAGAGGAAAGGGCAAGGGATGATGGTGTAGTATCCAGGTAGTACAGTCCGCCACAATTCCTACCACTGCTAAGTATCCGCTTCGTGCCCAGTTCATGAAAAATACAAGAGTCAGAGAAGAAAGTTACAGAGCAGTTAAGGGATTTAGTAAGGCTGCTAATAGAGAGTAAACTACGGGAAAACGAAGGAACATGCAATACGGAAGAGAGATGAAGAGCAGGGGAACATGAAAAAAGACCCTTGCTAGCAATAGGAGACAAGGTACCATTAGCAGAGACAACCTTGTCCTTACCAGACAAGGGAGTGTAGGAGGAAAAACCTGTAGAGGACCCGGTCATATGGTCAGTGACTCCAGAATCAATGATCCACTAAGACGGAGGAGACACAGCAGCATGGGCACTAGGCATCGCAGCAATAGAAAACAAAGAGGAAGTACCACTCGGAGTAGGAGGAGGCTGAGAGTGAAGCAGGCGTCGCAGAGCATCCAATTCTGATGTGGTGAAGTGATCCGGGAGCTGACCCAGATGGCCCTCCTGCATCTCTGTGGAATAAGCAGCATCACGAGAACGGGTACCAGTCTGGCGAGATCCACCACGTCCGGGGTCACGACCACGTCCACGGCCTCGGACATATCCAGGTGGAGCAAAATGAGGATGAAGCTTGAAGCACACTTCACGAGAATGGCCCCGACAACCACAATGAGTGCACGTGGGAATCGTGTCGGTATGACTGGAGCCAACACACCCAGCACTCGTAAAGGCAGAGCGGTCTGGAGGAGGTACAGCGGTGCTGAGAGAATGTCGATGGTCTTCATCGCCAAGAACCATACTGAAGGCCTCACGGAGAGAAGTGGAGACCGATGAAGAATATTGGTGCGAACCATATCCAACTCCATCCCTAAGCCCATCAAAAACACATGTAGGCGGAACCGTTCATCGCGCTTCTGCAACAGGATTGCATCGGCAGTGCAGGCAGGAGTAAACTGGTCGAAGTAGTCCAACTCCTGAGAGATCCTCTCGAACTCAAAGTAGTAGGTGGAGACAGTCATAGATCCCTGTCGTAGCTCCAACATACGGCGTGTGAGCTCATAAACTTATGTGGAGTTCCCAATCTGAGAGTAGGTCTCCCGTGCTCGAGTCCAAATCTCGTAGGCTGAGTCCATCAGCATATAACTGCAGTACACCTTGGGTGACATAAAATGGAGAAGCCAGGATACCACCAGAGAATTTTTCTGAGTCCCATTGCGGCCAAGAAGAATCAGCCCTAGGTGGTGCCACCTTAGTCCATCAATGTATCCAAACAACTGATGACTGAGAATAGCAGGCTGTGCTGCACAAGACCATTCGAGGTAGTTTGTTCCATCCAGTGGAACAGTGATAATTTTCAAGGAACCAGCATGACCAGAGGGCCGCTGAGATTCACCCATCGGGGGTGCCATCACCATCGGGGATGTAGAATCAACCGCAGCAGAGGAGTCATCCATGACAAAAAAAGGTAACAGCAAGAACAAAGGGCTGGCTACACCACAGGATACTCAGCACCCCACAGCAGAGGCGAAACAGCAGAAGACAAAAAAAGGGAAGGGGTCGGCATCAGGAAGGAGATCGGCGTGCGGCAAGGAGAACGGCGTGCGGCAAGCAGATCGGCATCAGAGAAGACGAGAGCAGGCATCAGGAAGCCGCTACAGGCAGTAGTCGGCATCGATCGGGATGCATCAGGATGCCGCAACAGGAGAGAACTGGATCGGGAGATTTGGAACTGGATCAGACGGCTCCCTCAGCACCCCCCCCCCCCCCCCCCCGCTGCCGGCGAGAGTGTCGTGGACCTCCATGCGAGGCGGTGGCGACAAAACAGCAGAAGAGAAAGGAGAACGACGGAGATCAGGCGAGCGGCGAACGAAGGAGATCGGGCGTGTGGGCGAGAGGCGAGCGGCGGGAAAGAAAATTAGGGTTCGAGATTTGCTCTGATACCAAGTTGAGAGGAAAATAACACTTGTATTAAATCAAACGAGACTCCCCATACATATATATGTAGGGGAGAAAGGGTACAAGGACAGAAATACCCTTATGGGAAAAATACAATAGAAAAACAATAAAACGACTTAATTTCAACTGTCTCGTCATACCCAGGACACCTGTTTTCACCTCTATGGCTTTCCCACACCCCGTAGGGGTTCTGAACCGCGTGGAGGTCATGGTTACGATCGCTCTCAAGATTGCTCTACTCAGTCCTGCTCTGCCCATCTGTTTGATGCCTCCGAAGAGACCTTTCCTCACTGCCCATTCTACACCTCTAGCTTTGTCGGTTGATGAGATTCATGCCTTCCGTCACCTGATGCAGGGACAGACTCTAGAGCTTTCTGCCTCTTCGTCTTCGTATGCTCATCAGGGACCCTCAGGTGCTCATGCTGCATCTTCTCGTTTTGTTATCCACTGTATTATTGATTCTGGAGCAACGGATCATTTGACCAGCTCTGCTACATGTTTTGTGTCTTACCTTCCTTTGTCTAGACGGGACAAGGTGAGCATTACAGAAAGTTCCTTCTCTTTGATTGCTGGGAAAGGATCCATCTCTTACTCATCTCTCACTCTTTCATATGTTCTTCATGTACCCAAGTTTACTTGTAACTTTCTCTTAATTAATCATTTGACCAACTTTATGAATTATTCTGTGACATTCTTTTCCTCATCTTGTGTTTTTTAGGACCTGAATATGGGAACAGTGATTGACTCTGGTAGTCTGGTGGATGGGCTCTATATGTTTGATTCTTCCACTCCTGCTTCTTCTCCCAAGGATCTTCATGTTGATCAAGCGGCCACTTTGGAGTCTTGATATTGTCGCATTAGACGTCCTTCTATTATGTCTATGGAACGTTTATTTTTTACTCTACCTTTTGCATTAATTGATAATTTTTATTGTGATGTTTGTGAATTTGGTAAACACCATCGCGCAACTTTTAATCATGTTTTATCTCTCAGTTCTGCACCATTTCATATTATACACAGTGATGTTTGGGATCTTTGCCGCGTTGCTTTTATTTTTGATTGTCTTTGGTTTGTAACTTACATTGACTTTTTCCCACACAACATGGGTATACCTAATGAAATTTTAAATCGAAGTTTTCTCCTTATTTCAACGATTTCACAAAATGTTTCTACGCAGTTTGATACCTCTACTAAAATTCTTCGGACTAAGAATGGTAGCAAATACAATGACTCTCAGTTTGAACACTATCTTGTTAATCATGACATTATGGACCAAACATCTCTGTTCAAAACGAGATGGCCAAACACAAGAATCATCACATTTTGGAAGTTGTCTGGTGTCTTCTTCTCCAAATGCACCTTCCCAAGTACTATTGGGTGGATGTCGTTCTCACTGTCGCCTACTTTATTAATCATATGTCATCACATGTCCTATAGTATAATACTCCCCTTCACACTCTTCGGGTATCTCCTACAAATCTGCAACCTCGTGTATTTGAATGAGTTTGTTTTGTCCATATTCAAAAAAATACTAAACTTGATGCTCGTGCTCACAAGTGTGTCTCCATCGGTTATTCTCCTACTCAAAAGGGTCATAAATTTTTTGACCTGTTACACAAGAAGGTTTTTGTAACCATGGACATCACATTCCTTAAATCTAAGAGCTATTATGGGCCCTCACTTCAGGGGAGGGGACCTCTCCTATGTTGGAAGTGAACTCCTTAACTCACATTGATTCTCTGTCTACCACTCTGTTACGCATTCCTCCATTGTATCAATCTCACTCGAGTCCGTCTCATATTGCTCCTATGACAACTCCTACTGCTCCTATGGTAAAACCTATGTAGGTTTACTCTCATCGTCCTAAAGGAACAAACACACAGGCCCCTATCAGAATTCTAGAGCCGACATTTGATCCGTCGTCAGAGTCCATTACTCTAAGGGAAGGTACCTCTTCACAACACATGTTATCTTAGTTTGTCTCTTATTTGTCTTTAACAACATCCCATAGAGCTTTTGTCTTTTTGTTGTCTACTACTTCCATTCCTAAATAGTGGAAGAATACCCTTTCTGATGACAGGTGAAAGGCGGCTATGCATAAAGAAATACATGCTCTTGACAAAAATCACACATGGGACCTGGCTCAGTTGTCTAAAGATAAGACTATCATAGGATGTAAGTGGGTGTTTTCTGTCAAACAAAACACTTTGGGTGTTGTGGAGAGATATAAGGTAAGGTTGGTCGCAAGAGGGTACACACAGACGGTAGGAATTGATTACCAGAAAACCATTGGTCTGGTCGCTAAGATAAATTTTATAAGGGTTAATTGTGTGTTGCCTATAAGGGATTGAATATCAGCCAATTTGATGTGAAGAATACGCTCCTTCATGGTGATCTGGAAACAAAGGTATGCATGGCTCTACCTCCTGACCTTTCTCCTAGAGGCTTAGAAGGAAAGGTGTGCAAGCTGAAGAAGGCTTTATATGGCCTGGAAAAATTTCCTAGAGCATGGTTTGGAAGTTTCCACAAGTCCATGGCATGCTTCGGGTACTTCCAGAGTAATGCGGATCATATCCATTTCATCAAACACAATAAAGGGAAGTTAACACTGATAGTTTATGTGGATGACATCATTATAATAGGAGATAACCAAGCCGAGATTCAGGCACTGAAAGAGAGGCTGAAGAGAGAATTTGAAGTGAAAGACTTTGGGAACCTCAATTATTTTTTAGGCATTAAGGTTGTGAGGTCCAAATATGAGATTTTCATATCACAAAGAAAATATATACTTGACCTTCTTGAACCCTCAAGAATGAGTGGGTGTAGACTGGCTAACTCCCAATTGAACATAATCACAGACTTGGAAGAGACGATGGTAAAACGATTAAAGGCATCCTTATCTTACAGAGTCTAGCAGGAAAACTGATCTATGTGTCGCATACTCTCCTCGATATCTCCTATGTTGTGGGAGTGCTTAGCAAAGATATGCACTCCCCAAAGACCCGTTTTGTTGATGTTGTTCATTGTATCCTCAGATACCTCAAGTCCTCACCTAGGAGGATCCTTTTTCCACCAAATGATGAGCTGACTATTGAGGTTTACACTAATGCAAACTGGGCTGGATCGATTGAGGATCGACAGTCCACGTCAGGATATTGCACTATGATGGGTGAAAATTTAGTTACCTGGAGGAGCAAAAAATAACATATGGTCACCAGATACAACATTGGGGCGGAGTTCAGGGCTATGGCTCATGGGATCTGTTAAGGGATATGGATCCCAATCATCAAGAAAGATCTTGGTCTTAAAAGAAGAGAGCCTATTAGACTGAACTATGATAACAAGGCTGACATCAGTATTGCTCACATCCATCAGCATTAGATAGACCTCATAATGTCTATCAGATTGATCAGTATTGGTCATTCTCCCATTGGAGGATAGTGTCAACCCAATGCGGGATCCCTGCGGTGATCATAAGTTGGCGTTGATCCCCCTTGGAAGGGTGGGGGTGAGGCATGGGCAATAGGATTTACAATCAGAAGTTTAGGTTGTCCATCTATGTCACGTAGACCCTCACGATGAATAACATATAGCCTAATGACATCTCAAGGAATAAGTGTAGCGTGACTGATATTCCTAAGGGAATCTAAGTCATTCACTCATGTGGTGAGGACTCCAAATTGTTCCTTAAGATTTCCAAATTTATCTCTAAAAGTCGTCAAATTGTGAATCAATTTGATTGAAGTGATTAGCCAAAAAATATTTGAAAACCAGACATCGATATATTGGTATTAGAACTAGTAGCTTGATTTTCTATGGAAATAGTTCATGCTACGTGCTAAACACCATACCACTACGAATAATGCAAATAGTCCTAATTTGGCACTAACAATATTCTAAAGTACAAAAGCAACTGTAGTGATTTACAAAATTTTAAAATGATGTGATACACATACATTAGTCAAATACTTAATGACAATAAATAATAAAATTAATAAAAGATTCACAAATATGGACGATAGAGATTAGGCATTAGAAATGCAAGCAAGATCTAGTTAAATTCAAGAAGAGAGCGCTTTAATCAAATCTCCGGTGAATAATTCTTTTAAGCAGAACTAAAATTGTGCAAACTTTTACAACTTTAAAATATCAAATTGTATTTCCAACAAATATTCAACACAAAGTAAATTTTCAAATAAGAACTTACATAAATAAACAAGTTTCAATGAGGGTGTCGGAAGTCCAATTCTTAAATATATCAGAAATAATTGGCTTTAATTCAAAATGAATTCCATTCATTTTGAACTCCAATTCCACCCCTCAAGCATGTAGACGAACAACAAAATTGAAATGGACCTTTAATTCCAATTCTTGGGTCCCAATTCCGTCCAAACGAAGAGACCCGAAGAGTTTTAAGGACCTAAGGGATGACATAGAAATAAAAGGAAAATCAAGTCTAGAAAATAACGCTCTACGTTCATCAAACTATTTAGGTTCTAACATCAAATGCCCTTTGAATGGCAATTCATTTTACAGGAGGGACTGTCTTTAGAGCTTGATGGATCTAAGTAATCTAATGCATATATATCGCCACAAAAATTACTTTAAACAAAAGAAAATAAAACCGAGTGAAACCAGAATAGTCCAATTCTTAAATAAATCGGAAAGAACTGGCTTTAGTTCAAAATGAATTCCATTCATTTTGAACTCCAATTCCATCCTTCAAGATTTCAGACAAACAACAAAATTGGAAAGGGTCTTTCATTACAATTCTAGAGTATCAATTCCATCCAAATGAGTAGAGGGTAAGAGTTTTAAGGAGCTAAGGGATGACATAGAAATATAAGGAAAATCAAGTCTAGAAAATCCTACACTAAGTTCATCAAATTATTTAGGTTCTAACATCAAGTGCCCTTTGAATGGAAATTCATTTTACAGGTGCGACTGTCTTTAGTGCTTGATGGATCTAACTATATATATATCACCTCAAAAATTACTATAAACAAAAGAAAATAAAACAATGTCAACAGCTCAAGATCGTGTGGGCATATAAACTTTATTTAACTATAAAGCAGTGTAAATTTTACTGTGACCATGATATGACTGGTTATTAGCTTCTCAAATTTGAATTCAGAGGCTAAGAGTACCTTTGGAGGAAAGAATCTGCCGGCCTTCTCACAACCCATGGTATCTACCGGAGCATTTCCTGAGAACCTCATTTTCTTTATTCCATCAAGAACTAATTCCCAGTTTATGGGTGTTTCCACTGTTTCAGAAGGAAATTATATCTAAACTGCTTTCGCAAGCAAAAAATATCCAAGCAGAACTAACAACTGTTTAGAGATGCATAATTTTATAAACAAGATAAATTGAGATAATCAAAATAGAGTTCAAGCATTTCATACTCTTCCTCTTGAAGTACCTTTGGACTCTACAGCAAATCCCTTGACCCTTGTTGTATCAAGAAAAGTACCTATAGGACAGGATCCAGATGAAAAACAGAAATCGCAATCCATCAAGTGATTTTTAACTACCCAAACCATCTGAAACTAGACAACTAAGTGACCATCACCGTTCGTGAAGGCGAAGAACTCGAAGGAGGATTCGACAAGCTTACTCTACGGGAAGGCCGCACGCATTGACTCCAACAATCTCCTTAGAGTGCCTTCGACCTCATCCTCGGGTTCTACTGTTGAAGGAGTTTTTATTTTAGATTTCATTTCTTGTATCTCTTGTTATTTGTTGGTATTAAATTCTACGTTGGAGGTGGCGACTAAGGCTCTATTTGTTTGGGCTTTTCGCTGCTCCGTTTTGGGAAAACGCCGCCGGAAGGAGGGTAAACAAATGAACCTCCGGCGGCGTTTGCTCCGTTTCCACCCGCCTGCCTTGAGAAACGCCCAAAAAAGCTCTGTTTGGAGCAGCCACCTCCCACCTCCGGTTCGAAAACTCCGTTTCCACCCGCCGGATCGACCCGCCACCGCCGAATCAAATGGAGCCTGAGTCTTGCGAGACTTAGGGGGAATTCACAGTGGTTGTGGCGAGTAGATCTAGGGTTAGAACTAGGAGGCGACTCGAGGCCTCATTTGGGGATATATATGCTAGAGCCAACCGGTCCTTGGGAGAAGGGTCGGTATAGAAAACCGAAAGGATTTCTATGATTGTCTCGGTTCCAAGAGTGATTGGAATAATTTTTTGTGATCATTTTTACTGAAATAAAATTGTCTTTTACTCTATTTTTGCCTATAATACTTTTAATCGTATTAATCTAAGCAAAAGGGAATCTGTCACTAACGTCGGACGGTAACCACTATCACTGGCGGTAGCAACAGAGAATCACCTTCTTTATCTCTCATCTTCTCTATAATTTTTTCTTTAATATAAGACCAGACTTTCGTTAAAATATTTTAAACTCATTACTACTTTTCTATTTAAATTTTCAAATATCTTAAAACCCTTATTCACCCCCCCCCCTCAAAGGGCACTTACAGATCAAACAAGTGGTATCAGTTCTAGGTTATTCCAAAACGGTCTAACAACCGGGAATAATAGCGATCCATGATCTCACTTTTCACGAGGGGCAGGGGATTAGTAGACCACCGTAGTTTACTGGGTTAGATTATAAATAATGGAGAACGAGGATGCGCTATTTTCTTATGATTTTAGATATTGAAGTCTGGGCTTGGGTTGAACAACGTTATGCTCCTCCTACATATGTAGTTGGAGAAATAACCATAGAAAAGCCCAGAGATAAATGGGATGAGGGAAATAAAACTATGTGAAAAAATAACGCTAAATCTATGAACGTCTTATTTTGTGATTTAGAACTGAATTTAATTGAGTCTGTGCATGCGAAACTGCTTACGATATCTGGAATCTATTGGAAATAACCCATGAAGGAACTTCGTAGGTTAAGGACTTGAAGCTTATCCAACTGGAGTTAGAGTGAAAATTTCAGAATGGATGCAGACGAGGATGTTGACTCGATGTGCACACGGTTCATCAAGATCGTCAACGTCTCAAAAGTCAAAAGTACTTGGGAGAAATTTTTCCAACGGCGACTTGGTGAGGAAAATCCTTTTGTCTCTCCCTCCAAAGTTCAATCTAAAAGTGACGGTCATCTCCGAGTAACACGATCAGAGACATCACCAAATAGCGGGTCTTAATGGGAAACTCAAAACACGTGAGGTTGAGCTCAAATCCATCAAGAAGAATACAACAAGGAGCCGAAGAAGAAGGCATTGACACTGAAGTCAAGAAAAGAGGACGACGACGATGATGAGAAAGACGAAGAGAGCCGCTTCGTGAAAAATTTCAAAAAGTTCATGTAGAACCCAAAAAGGAGAAACACCTTCAAGAAGTACTTTTAAAATGACTCAAGGAGGAAAGGCTCGTCATCCAAAAAGGAAAAAGAAAGCGACAACGAAGACGAACAACCTCCATCAGAGTGCTTCCACTACAGGAAGACCGGAAATATTAGAAGTCAGTGCCCAAAATATCTGAAAGAGCAAAAAGAAAAGTGGCACAAAGGAAAAGAAAAGAAGAAGGTACAAAAGGCGGCAATATGGGATGACTCTTCATCTGAAGGCTCAAACGGCTCCACCTCAAGCAACGATGAAGAGACAAACATGTGTACATGGGAAAAAGCCACGAAGTATCGGACGATGATTGCAGTGTCCAAAGCGACACTGAGGTACCTCCTACTTATGAAGATTTATATGATGCATATTTAAAAACTTGCAAATACTTCAAAAAAAGTTTAAATGATCTTGAACTTCTAAAAACTAAAAACAAAATAAAAAATTAAATAAAGAGCTAATATCTTTGGGAAAAGAAAAGATGATTTGCCAAGAGTGCGATCACTTCTTGGCAAGGATAAAGGAACTTAAAGACGCTCTTTCTAAGGTCAACTCCAATATCAAAACTCTTACAAATCAAAAGGGGAACATAGAAAAGGGCTTAAGAACTTCTCTTTCTCAAATAGAAAATGGAAACAAAACTTTTTTGAAATGGTGTGTTATGCTAGTAAATGAAAACACCGTCTTAAAAGCCCGGATCCATTACTTAAACATGACTATAAAAAAATTGGAGTTGGTAAAAAAACCAATGTCATGGAAGTACCAAATATGAGCTTGGCTATGGTTCCTGTAGTTATCACCCCGCAGTAACATCTACCGTCGCTGGTAGTGTTGTGAATATTATCCCCAAGATTCCTGATTTGAGCCTCAAGATGACAATAAACATCTTGTATTTGAAAGTTGTTTGAGTTTTGGTGCGACATGTATAACTAGAGTGCATGGCTAATGTATTGTTAGACACATGGTCACCCAAACAGGGTTTTTCCTTGTAATCTCTCAACGAGCAAAACTCATGTTGATCTCTGTCCTAATCATATATTAGACATGTCACTATCAGGAAAAAAGTCACCAAGGGCAAAAAAACAGAGGCAGAAACAAAAATTTAGTTAAGTAAAACATCGGGTGCATAGACAAAATTCTAAGGAAAAATTTGACTACATTGACTTCATTGTTAAAAAAAAAATTGATTGCATCGACTTCATGGCTGAGGAAAAGTTCGACTGCATCGACTTCATAATTAAGGAAAAGTTCGACTGCATCAACATCATGGCTAAGGAAAAGTTCGACTGCATCGACTTCATGACTAAGGAAAAATTCGACTGCATCGATTACATGGTGACAACTTTTCTACAGACTGAATTGGCTAAGTGTCAGAAGTTTCTTTATATGATTTTAATGTGTTTTAAGCTAACTACATATAAATCATGAGGGTCATTTGATCTTATCTATGACACCGTGTTATGGTCAATTAGAATTATTTTCACCAGTCTGACATGTGGCACAACGACTATATCCTTGATTTAGGGCGCAGATTATGCAGAGAATTTAATCAAATTAATAGACAGAACTTGCCGCACATATTCAGAGATTTTCAGCGGGGAGAATTATACTCATTCATTTGAGAATATTTTCATATTTCAAAATTCTTCTTTAGACAGATTCTATCCGTCTATGAAGATTCCATTTCTGGATTGTTACCTAAAGTATTTGCTAGCAGAATGAAGAATTCAAGCCAAAATGATTCCTTCTTTGTAATCTTTCCTTAGGCCAAATAAAAATAGTCGTTTGAGTATTCATAATTTAGAATTTGCCTGAGAATTGACTAGTCGTTGGAATATACTGTTTCAGATCTTATTCACTCTGCTGACCAAGTCAAGTATATGAGGAGGACTTGAAAATTTGAGAAAAAGTTCTTTGCTAACTTTTACAAGAAACCCTGAGAAAATCTTTACTCCAATTTCTGTGAAAGTACTGAACTGTGTTCATATATTCTAAAGAATCCATTCTTCACTCACTGCAAGATTTAGAGAAAGGCCCTTCCTGATCTTACTTCAGCAACATTATTTCTGAAAATCTTTTCTCTAGTACAAGTACTCTTGATCAAGCCCAACTCATTCCAAGAATATTATTTCAAGTGTTGATCAAGGAAAAGAAGAAGAAGCATGATGTGTGCTTCTACCTGAAGACTCAAGCTCTAGGGTGTTGAGTCAAATCTATACTTTATTTCTTTACAGGATTCCTTTGTGAATCTGAGTTGTAGGATCTATAATAGATCTGAGTGTAGATCTCTGTCGATTGAGCCTGAGTAGTAGGCCATATGGAGCCTGAGTTATAGATCTTGTGGAGCCTGAGTTGTAGGGCTTATGGAAAGCCTGAGTTGTAGTGTTTGTGCTAAGCCTGAGGTGTAGGATCTGTGGAAGATCTGAGTTATAGGACCTGTGTGAGGGTCTGATGTAGGGAACTTGTGTTCCTGAGTTGTAAGATCTAAGGATCTGAGGAGAAATTTTGGAGAAATTTGGCCTAAACTAACTCTCTGCTGATAGGTGAAGGGAGAAAGTGGATCTACCCATTCTTGGAGAACCGCTATAAATCCTTATGTGTTGTGGCTTACTGTACTGTTTTACTTTATCATCGTGCACATCAAAGAAAAACTCAAGAAACTCAAAACTAAGTAAAATACCTATTCACCCCCCCCCCCTCTAGGTGAGTAGCAACCCTTGACTTTCAAATGGTATCAGAGCTAGGTTGTTCAAAAGGCTTAATAGCTGAATAAGATCCCAAAGGTTGAAAGACTTACAGCACAATGGACTCTGGAGAATGTTACAAAGAACATAGTTCCACGAAACTTCCTACTTGTAGGAAGGAAAATTTTGGCATTTGAAAGCAGAGTTAAACCCTTCATGAAAGCTTCTGATCCCAGTATCTTTATTATTGTTGAAGAGGGACCCTATGCCTCAATGAATGTCTCAGCAATAGATGCAAATCTGAAAATCCCAAAGAAACTTTCAGAGATGATCAAAGATGAAGTCATCTTGGCTACCATGGACAAGAGAGCAAAAAACATCATTGTTAGTACAATTGATGACTCTACTTTCCAAAATCTTATTTACTGCAAGACTGCCACGAAAATGTGGGAGACCTTAATTGTATATGGAAGGAACTGAAGAGGTTAGGGATGACATAAAATCCCTTCTGAATTAGGAGAATGAAGCCATCAGACAGGAGAAGAAATATAGTATTGTTGAGTATTATGAGAAGTTTTTCAGAATTGTGAATGGACTAAGAGATTATGGAAAGTTCTTCATAAATTATGAATTGAATGATAAGTTTCTGAGATCCCAACATAAGGAATGAGCCATAAAGATCTGTGTCATTAGGGAGATGAAAAACCTGGAGAACATTGAGCCCTAAAACCATTTTGGAAAACTGTTGTCCCATGAACTTCATCTCAACACCAGGAAAAGTGAAGAAGGTCACAGCAGAGAGAAAACAAATGCTCTTAAGGCTAAAAGCTCCAGTAGAGGCAAGGAGAAGGTCTCACCTCCCCAAACAAAATTGTGGTGTCAGAAGAATCTGAATCAAGCACTTCTGGAGATGAACTGTCTAATGGATACTTGGCCTTGTTCACAAGCCAATGCAAGAAATTGTTGAGAAGGAGGAAACATTGGAACAATCACAAATCCTCCTCCCCATTCAAATCCAGAAGGCACAATCATAATTCAAAAAAATCCAAAAAGGACCCCAAAAGGGACAGATATGATCCTAAGCACAACAAACAATTTAGTACTGATATTATCTGCTATTGTTGTAACAGATCTGGGCATGCCATTACTGACTGTCCAGTCAAAAAAAAAGGACAAAAAGAGAAAAAGCATCAAAAAGGTAAGAAGTCTGAGAAGAGCCTCCTAGCCAAAAAGAAAAGGATCTGGTGACAGTGATACAAGCTCCTCTGAGTCTAAAGAAAAAGAAGTCTATGTAAGGCTGACTGCATTGTCTGAAGAATCAACACCTGCGGTCACCCAGACAGGAATCAGAGCTCCACAATCAACCTCGGACAGTGACTCAGAAGAAGAAGAGAGTTGTAGACTAATGACAATGAATTAAGGGGAAGATCAGGATGACTCCCATCCTGATGAGATAAAATTCAACTCTGCTCTGTCAATTTCAGATTATGAGACTGGTGCTGAGTCAGAGACCAACTCATCTTCTAATGATGAGTACTTTGAACCAGAGGACGTATTTGATGAAATAGTTGAGAAGTATGGTGCCCTCTGTGAGTCGTTGGGGAAAAAGCAAGAAGCAAGCTGAAGAGCTTGAGCTCCTCAAAGCTCTTAAGACTTGGCTTGAAGAAAAGATGAATAAAATCTATCAAATAAATTCAAAGATAATTGAGCTCAAGCAAATTATTGACTGGCTAAGCTATTGATTAAAAAAAGAAAGAATCATTAAAAGGTTTGGGAATGATCTCCTTAAGGAGAGAGAACCGGTGGCTAAATACTCTAAGCCTCAGACTGTTCTCCTAATCATAGACACATTTTCTGCACCATACAGAAATGGTGTAGGATATAAGAGGAGTAGAAGGAGAACCAATGCTAAATGGACGGCACTCATGCAACCCACTACCTTCAAAAAGTTCTCTTAGAATCTAATAGCTATGACCTGGAAAGTGTCTATGAGCACTGGAAGAATGTATTTTCTACTAGTGGAATCAAAGATGTGCATTGTGGAAAGAGTGCCCTCAAGGCAGCTCATGAGGAAATTGAGATGAAAGATCATGGGCCCTTTGTGTTTGGTACTAACACCAGCATCAAAGGTAAGAGAAGAGTATCTGAAAGAAGAGATGCAAGGAAGGGCAAGGCTGTGGATGTGAACCCCAAGTCACCACCAGCATCACACCACAAGCCATGCGAAGAATCACATACAATATCTTTCAGACACCTTCTGATCCCAAGAAAAATTATCCAATTTCTGTTGTGAGCTCTAAGAGAAGGTATAACAAATTTGAGCGCTGGTGTTGTGGGAAGATTTGACATTTTGCAATTGACTGTTGGTTCAAACCAACTATCTCTAAAGGACCCGCTAGCAGACCAGCACCCAAGCTTGGACAATTCTTCAATGCACCTCTATCAGGTCTAAAGCTAAATCTTAGTGCAAATGCTAACAAGAATCTAGGACCCAACAAGATTTTTATGCCTAAGAAAAAGTAATCTCTTTTGCAGGGATGTTCAAAGGCCAACCAAACTCTTATTTGATACTTGGACAGTGGATGTTTCAGACATATGTCTGTAACATGAAGCCTTCTGACAGACTACACCTCAGTTGAAGATGGACCCAAAGTCATCTTTGGAGGTTCTGACAGAGGAATGACGAAAGGCTATGGTAATCTCCAATAGCATTGTCACCATCTAAAGGGCAGCTTATATTGAAGGATAGCAACGCAATCTGATAATCATAAGTCAACTATGTGATTTTGGATATGTTATTGTCTTCCACAAGGATGAGTGTCTGATTAAAAAGTCTGAAGAGACCATACTAACTGGCACTATGAGTGGAAATATTTATTGCTTAAATTTCCTATATAATAGTTCTGACTCTTCTCTATGTCTTATAGCTAAGAATAGAGCATCACTCTGTGTGCAATGACATAAGAGGCTGACTCATCTCAACTATAAGACATAAATAAGCTGCTTTCAGAAAATTTACTTAGAGCTGACTCAAGTGAAAATGTGTCCTGGAAAGCTCTTGTCATGCATGTCAAATGGGAAAGCAAATAAAGGGCTCATTCAAACCCATTGGGATTAAGGACTCTACTAGGTGTTTATACCTACTGCACATGGACTTGTTTGGTCATATGCCAATTCAGAGCTTAGGAGGAAAGGTGATGTAGGGTAGGCTATGGGGTGCACAAAACCAAGACTACTAGAGGCGGGATGTAAATGCGACACACAAACCCTAATCTAAATGCAATGCAACCGTCGATGACGTCGACAAATAATTAAGGGCAATGAAAATATTAACACCACGCAAAATAATTAAATAAGAAAGAACATTCAATTTATCAATTACGTAATGGTTTTCCTCCGCTCGAAGGTTCAAAGCTAAGCTTGCAGCGAATTGGTCCCACCTACAAATTATAATCGGATCACAAAAAAATTCTACAAGCATGGATCTAAGCAAAGTATGATAATCAACCAATAATAATGTCAAATCAAATGTTCCAATACAACGAGAGGCTCACCAAAATAGCGGGCTGGCCGAGGCACTGTAGATTCTGGAGCCGGATGTATAGAATGGCGATCAAATGTGGAACTGGTGGCGTGGAAATGATGGTGGTGGCTGTCCTCGGTGATAGGTGATGAGAGTTGAAATTCAAGTCGCATTATTAGTTCATTTCTGTTATACCCTTAAGGGTAATTATGTAATCTGTATTTATTTCCCCTCTACTCTATATATATGAGTAGTGGGAGCATTTTAATAGATGATCATTGTGTTCAACTTGGTATCAGAGCTTGAACCCGGCGGAAACCCTAACCCGCAGCCCGCGCTCGTCTTCCGCGCTCGTCTTCCGCAGCCCGCGCTCGTCTTCCGCGCTCGCCTTCCGCCTTCCGCCTTCCTGCAATTTTGGCTCGCCGGCGATGAACCCCCGCGGCTCCTCCGCTGATGGCGCGGTGCGCTGAAGGAGTCGCCGCCCTCCGTATGTAGCGCCTCCATCGTCGTCCGCCTCTTCTTCCAACGCCGACAGCAAGATCGGCGCCTGTCTTCTCTTCCAACGCCGGCAGCTAGCTCGGCGCCTATTCCAACCCCTTCCAGCGCCGGCAACCCCTGTTCCGGCCTCTTCCTGCGCCGGCAACCCCTTCCAGCGCCGGCAGTCAACCCCGGTCCCTGATTTCAGCGCCGCCTGCTCCTGTTTTTTCTGCGGATCCTTCCAGCCATGCTTCAGATGCCTCCTCCGCTGAACATTGGTGACTGAAGTTGTTTGTTTTTTTCTTTCGTATTCATGGAGGACTCCTCTGCTGCTGTCGACTCTACTTCCCCGCCTGTTATGGCCCCCTCCATGCGTGAAAGCCAGCGGCCCTCAGGACACGCAGGGTCCTTGAAGATTACCACTGTTCCGTTGGATGGAACTAACTACCTGGAATGGTCTCGGGCTGCGCAACATGTTATTCGGAGTCACCAGCTGTTCGGATACATCGATGGGACAAAAGTGGCACCACCCGTGGCTGACCCTACCTGGCAGCGTTGGGATTCCGAGAATTCTCTGGTGGTCTCCTGGCTCCTCCATTCGATGTCTCCGACGGTGTACCGCAGCTATATGTTGATGGATTCTGCCTACGAGATCTGGACTCGTGCTCGTGAGACTTACTCCCAGATCGGCAATTCCACCCAGGTCTATGAACTGACGCGCCGCTTGCTGGAGCTGCGACAGGGTTCTCTGACGGTCTCTTCTTATTACTCCGAGTTCGAGCGCCTCTCACAGGAGTTAGACTACTTCGATCAGTTCACTCCAGCTTGTACTGCCGATGCAGTCCTGTTGCAGAGAAAGGAAGAACGGTTTCGCTTACACGTCTTTCTGATGGGCTTGAATATGGAGCTTGATATGGTCCGGACAAATATTCTTCATCGGAGCCCTCTTCCCTCGATACGCGAGGCCTTCAGTATGGTTCTTGGAGACGAAGATCGTCGCAGATCCCTCAGCATGACTGCCCCTGCTGCTGATCGCTCTGCCTTTGCTAGTGTTGGCCGTGGTGGTTCTAGTAATACCAGCACTATTCCTACGTGCGATCACTGCGGTCGTCGGGGACATTCTCGTGACGTTTGCTTCAAGCTTCACCCTCACCTCATCCCACCAGGATCCGGACGTGGTCGTGGGCGTGGGCGTGGCCCAGGTCGTGGTGGATACCGTCCGACTGGGACTCGTTTTCAGGATGCTGCCTACTCTACCGAGGTTCAGGAGGATCATCCGGGCCAGCTCCCGAGCCATTTTACCACTTCTGAATTGGATGCTATTCGTCGCTTGCTGCACTCCCAGTCTGACACTTCTACTTCATTTGCTACTGCTACGATGCCTGCTGCCCATGCTGTCGCGACTCCACCGTCTGAGTGGATCATTGATTCAGGAGCTACTGATCACATGACCGGGTCCTCCACAGGTTTTTCTTCCTACACTCCCTTGTCCGGTAAGGATAAAGTTGTCTCCGCTAATGGCACTTTATCTCCTATTGCTGGAAAGGGGAACATCTCTTGTTCCCCTTCTCTTCCTCTTTCATCTGTTTTGCATGTCCCATCTTTTCCCCGCAGCCTCCTTTCTATTAGCAACATTACTTCCTCTCTTAACTGTTCTGTAACCTTTTTTCCTGGCTCTTGTGTTTTTCAGGAACTGGGTACGAGGCGGATCATTGGCAGTGGTAGGAATCACGGTGGGCTGTACTATCTGGACGCTACACGCCCATCCCTTGCTCTCTCTTCTTCTGCTCCAGCTAATGTGGTCGAGGCTAGACGCTGGCACTTACGCCTTGGCCATCCCTCCCCTGTTTATCTGTCCAAACTATTTCCTGCTTTATCTCCTTTTGTTAAGCATTTAAATTGTGACGTATGTGTTATGTCAAAACATGTCCGTCACTCTTTTTCTCATTTATCTTCTCCTTGTAGTATGCCTTTTGCTATTATACATTCAGATGTTTGGGGACCATCCCCTGTCGTTTCTTTATCCGGCTATCGGTGGTTTGTCACTTTTATTGATTGTTTTTCCCGCACTACTTGGGTCTATCTTTTAAAGAAAAAAGGTGAAGTTTTTTCTGTCTTTCAAACCTTTCATAAGATGGTACAAACTCAGTTTGGTAGTACCATTCGTATCCTCCGTAGTGACAATGGGGGGGAATATGATGACCGTGGGGCGTTCGGCGTCTACCTCTCTACTCATGGCATTATTCATCAAACCACCTGTGTCTATACCTCAACCCAAAATGGTGTGGCCGAGCGGAAGAATCGACATCTTCTTGATGTCGCTCGTTGCCTTCTTACCAGCATGCACCTTCCAAAGTATTATTGGGGTGATGCCATTTTGACGGCCACTCACCTTATCAACCGTCTTCCTAGCCGAGTCCTTGACTACACGACTCCTCTGGCTCGTCTCTCCACTACGCCTGCTATTCCTCCTTCCTCTCTACCACCCCGTATCTTTGGGTGTGTTTGTTTTGTTCATGTCCATCAGCCTCTTCGGGATAAGCTTGATCCTCGAGCTCTCCGATGTGTGTTCCTTGGATATTCCAACACCACAAAAGGATATCGATGTTACCACCCTCCTACAAGACGTTTTTTTTGTACCATGGACGTCACGTTTCGGGAAGAGGAACCTTATTACCTTGAGTCGACTCCTACTTGTCGTCAGGGGAGCGCGATGTCCTTGATACCTTACCTGTTTCTCCTGTTCCTCTTCCTCTAATTCCAGCCATAGCTACTCCCTCCATACCTCCTGTACCCACTCCATCATCCACTACGGCTACTTCCCATACACCCACACAGACACCTACATATTTTCCCACATATCATCACCCATCTCTCCTCACTCCTCTACCTCATGTCTATCACCGCCGAAAATCAGATAAACAGTCCACTGTTGCTCCACCAATGCCAATGCCGTCATTGGACTCAGATTCCGATGCTGACCTGCATGTTCCCATTGCTCTGCTAAGAGGTAAGGCTGCCTGTACGGAACATCCTATTTCTAACCACGTTGCTTATGATCATCTCTCTAAGCCCCACCAGGTGTTTATATCTTCTCTATCCGAAATCTCCATTCCTAAGACATGGCAGGAAGCGACTGGTATTCCGGCATGGGTCCAAGCAATGAAGGAAGAAATGTCCGCTTTGGAAAAAAACCACACATGGGATATCACTCCTCTTCCTCCAGGCAAGAAACCCGTTGGCTGCAAATGGGTTTTCTCAGTAAAGCAAAATCAGGACGGGAATGTTGAGCGATACAAAGCTAGATTGGTTGCTCGTGGTTACACACAGACTCAGGGGGTTGATTACCAGGAAACCTTTGCCCCGGTGGCAAAGATGGACTCTATCCGTGTTATCATATCTTGCGCGGTGATCTTAGATTGGGAACTTTACCAACTGGACATTAAGAACGCGTTCTTACATGGTAACCTCAAGGAAGAAGTATACATGACTTTACCCCCAGGTTTTATGAAAAAGGGACAAGAGCATCTCGTTTGCCGTTTATGGAGATCTTTGTATGGGCTAAAGCAATCTGCAAGGGAGTGGTTTGGTAGATTCTACAATGCCATGATCAAGTTTGGTTATAAGCAGGGACACTCAGATCATACTTTATTTATCTGGAGGAATGAAGGGAAAATCGTCATAGTCATTGTCTATGTTGACGATATTGTGATCACTGGAAATGACTCGGATGAAATTGCAAAGCTGAAAAAGCGTCTATCAGCTGAGTTTGAGGTAAAGGACCTGGGAAGACTACGCTACTTCCTCGGGATTGAAGTCATCCGTTCTGACAAGGGCATCTTCATCTCACAACGTAAGTATGTGTTGGATTTGCTAAAGGAGACTGGCATGCTCGGTGTACCCCTGCTAATACCCCTATGGAGGAAAACCATAGGATTGATGAGGATAGTGATGGTGATCGCACTGATGCCTCCAGTTATCAGAGATTGGTAGGAAAACTTCTATACCTCTCACATACTCGCCCAGACATCACTTACGCTGTTGGGATCTTGAGTAGGTATATGCATGCCCCAAGGGTAAAGCACCAGGAGGCTGCCTACCGTGTCCTTCGGTATTTGAAGAAGGCACCTGGACGGGGCTAATGTTCTCCAAAAATGATCATTTAAAGATTGATGTCTACACCGATGCTGACTGGGCTGGTAGCCATGACGACCGAAAATCTACAACGGGTTACTGCACCTTCATCGGAGGAAACCTGGTGACGTGGCGCAGCAAGAAACAAAATGTAGTGGCACGGTCCAGCGCAGAAGCAGAGTATCGGGCAATGTCACAGGGTCTCTGTGAAGGTCTTTGGTTGCGTACCTTATTGCAAGACCTTGGACTTCAGAAGGACACACCTATCTCTTTGTACTGTGACAACAAAGCGGCTATCAGCATAGCTCATAATCCAGTCCAGCATGACAGGACCAAACATATTGAGGTGGATCGTCATTTCATCAAAGATCACCTTGACAAAGGAAACTTAGTTACCCCCTTCGTCCATTCCAGAGACCAGCTGGCCGATGTCTTCACGAAGAGTTTGGCATCCGATGTCTTCATCGACGATATCTACAAGCTTGGGATGACCGACATATTTCGTTCGACTTGAGGGGGAGAGTTGAAATTCAAGTCGCATTATTAGTTCATTTCTGTTATACCCTTAAGGGTAATTATGTAATCTGTATTTATTTCCCCTCTACTCTATATATATGAGTAGTGGGAGCATTTTAATAGATGATCATTGTGTTCAACTATGAGAACAAACAAGAAATGGGTAGATCCGACAACGTACGAGTAGATTTGGGCCGGGAAAGGTAGATCTGATGTATTGGGTCGGATCTGGGCTAGGGGAGGGTGTATGGGTGGTGGAAATAATGGATCGGGGGCTAAAAACTCTAGATATGGACTAATCTAGAATCTTAGGGCTGAAAGAGATGGATCCACGGAAAAGGAGTGAGTGGGGGATCGGCCGGACGTGGGGGAAGATGTGGCCGGCCGTGGAGAGGTGGGGATAAGGCGGCGGGGCTAAGGAAGGGATGTCGGGTCTGGAACAGGGACGGGGTGGCTGGATCGGGTTGAGGGGGGTCGGGAAAGGCTGGCCAGTGATGTTGGAGGTGGCCTGGGCGGTGGATGTGGGACAGGTGGCTGGAGGTTTTCAGCGGGCTGTAGAGGGGGAAGGGGCGATGGATGGAGTGTTTGTGGTGGGGAAAAGAGGCCTACAGATAGGTGGTACCTTAGGGGAAGATTGAGTGCCTAGGAGTCGTCACCTACGATTCCACGACGTCGGCACCGTGGGGTGATCGCGGAGTTCCGGGATTTTCTTTTTCCAAAACCTGCAATGCCTCCATTCAGCCCCTAACACCTCTATTTATAATAATAATAAGACTAGGGGATCCCAATCAACGGCTATTATTGGCCGGTGGGAAAAATACACAAATATAACATTAATAAACCGAAATATATAAAATAATATATGATCTCGACTCGCGGCGCGGATCCGGACACATCCGCGGAGTCGAATCGGCGATCCGGTCAAGTCCTCCTGCGCGAATACATGAACGTGGGTCCCGCCTTACGGCGAACTCCTCCTGGTGCACGATCTGATGGATCCCTATCAACTCCCCCCGACTGAAAAGCCTTCATCTCCGATGAATGGAGACGATCGTACTGAAGTTGAAGTCCAGGGGCGAGCCGATCGAGCTCTGCTAGTAGTATCCAAGCGTCGTCTGCATCTGGACGGTCCTGCGTGTACAACCTCGGGCTCGCAGGAGAGGACTCAAGGAAAAATACTAAGGGCGAGAAGATTGCATAGGCGGGAGGTGCCCGCGGCCCGTGCTGATCCCTTAGGCACAAGACGAGGTATTTGCGAGACGGGATACTCGCGAGGCGAGAGGGGAACAGTTGAGAAGGCGAGAGGGTACTCGCGTTGTAGACTGAGCTCTAATGGCGAGACGAGATACCGCGAGACGAGCTGAGGAGCAGCGGAGCAGGCGAGACGGGATACTCGCGAGGCGAACTGATGGGCACCTCTCGCCCACTAGATGCCATTTATCGTCGAGCGCCGGCTCGACACAGAGGCCGTTTTTACCTCTTTACCCTCAGGTAGGGGTTCTATTCTTTGGTCTCAGGTAATTTTACTCTTTTACCCTTGGTGGTCTGCCTATAACCCTTCAGAACAGCGGAGTTTGACTGTTGGTAGACCCAGCCCAGGGTATTTTGGTAATTTCAGGTCAGTTCAGTTTTGTTATTGGCAGGTCAAACTCAGAGGCCTATAAATAGACCGATAAGGTGTCTTGAAGAAGGTTGTTGACCCCTTTCATCTTCTTCCTCTAAGGCACCTAGCTCAGCACTGGCTAGGGAGGGGAAGGATTTCTAGTTCTTCCGAGTAAGAGATGGGACCTCCACGCTGAAGCCCACGGTCTGTTTCTAGTTCTCGGGACTCTCGTCAAGGAAGGAATTCGGGAAGAGTAAGTGTGAGCTGGAACTTTAGATCCGACTTCTAGGAGAAGTCGGTTTTCTGACTTCAACATTTTTGGTGCGGTGAGCGTGGATCGCAGACTACACAGAAGAATCTTGAGCTACTTCATGGCGGGAGATCTCGGCGAAGGAGACGAGGGCGGGTCCCAGAACCCGGGAGGATATGTAGGAAGAGAGGAATTCATGGCGTCCATCAGAGGCATCATGGACATGTTGCAGGGGATCTCACAGTGAGGCGACTACTCGACTCCTCTACCTCAGGCGTCCGCTCTCGCGCATCAGGAGTAGCTCGTCTCGGCAAGGGCGGAGAGGACGCACCAGGGGGTCGACCTGGAAAAGAGAAGGTGGTGGAAGGAAGCGGGCGAGACCTGGAGGGTAGGGAGTTGTTCCCTAGCCCTGCGAGTGTCGTCTCGCCAGGAGATGTCGTCGCGCGAGTAGAGGTGGCGAGACCCCTGGCGAGAGGGTCCCCATTCTGTGAGTTGATCCTTTCAGCTCCCGTCCCGGAGGGGTTCTGAGAGCCCGAAATGACCTACTACGTAGGGAAAGACGGCCCTCTCCAGCACTTGCAATGGTTCGAAGACGCGGTCTCCATCAGGCTGATGACGGACGCATTCAAGTGTCGTCTTTTCGCCATCACCTTGAAAGATAAAGCTAGGGACTGGTTTCATCAACTCCTGACGGGATCAATATATGGCTTCGAAGACCTGAGTAGAAGTTTCCAGTTGCATTTCTCGACCTCGAAGAAAAGGAAGAAGAACCCGGAGTCGAATTTTCTGATCCAGCAGAAGGCAGATGAATCCTTGTCCCAGTACGTGGACCGATTCCAGGAAGAAATCTTGGACATTCAGGAGGTGCCAGGATTTGCTCTCCAGATGGCCTTCACCGTTGGATTGCGGGAGGGTTTCTTCAAGATGAGCCTAACTCGAAAGGCACCGTTGTCGTTTGAGGGGTTGATGGAGAAAGCAGCAAAGGAGATAGCGATGGAGACGGCGAACCCGGCGTTTGCCAGAAAATTGGCAAGACTGACGGAGGCTGAGTCGAGAGAGCCGGGTGGAGCAAGACACAAGAAGGAAGGAAGAGGGAGGAGTCGAGGGCTCCGGCATATCAGGAATTGGGTTGGAGGCAACAAGGAGGCCATGCTCAAGGGAAAGGAAGATGTTTTCCCCAAAGGGGAAGGAACTACTAGGGAAGACCAGGAAGATTCAACCAGCAGGGGTGGGGATATGGTCTTAGACCACCCCTACCCCCGCCTCAACAAGCTATGGCCATCGGCCGAGGGAGAGGAAGGGGAAAAGAAAGAGGGAGAGCGGGAGCTGGAGCTGGGAGGAGGAGGAATCACCAGGAGGGGAGACGGGAGGAGGAGGTAGCCTTGTCATATTGTGACTTCCATGAGGAGGAAGGTCATGCAACGACTACCTGCCCGGAGTTTCTGGAGATGAAGAGGGCTACAGGAGCAAGGGAGCAGCAGCTACCAGTACAGATAGTGGAGATGGCTGGGACCGGGGAGGAGGACCGGTGTGTGGATCGAGCTGATGTGGGAGATCGAGGCGGGATCGGAGTGATCCATGGGGGAGTAGGGATTGAGGCCACCCGTAATGCGAGCCTTCATACCATGTATCGTGGGAGCGTTGCCTCGACGTCACAAGCCCCTCCCCCGGACGAGAAAATCACCTTCTCTCGGAAAGACATGTCATACCATGAAGATCCTTTTTGTGATGCGTTGGTGATCCGGACTGCCATTGAAAACTTCACGGTGTCGCGGATCCTAGTCGATAATGGGAGTTCGGTGAATGTCATCTTCAAGAAGGCGTTCAATGAGATGAGGGTGGAGGCTCGAAGTGTGTTGGCAGCAGATGGGCCGTTGTTCGGATTCTCGGGGGAGAGGAAGGAAGTCGAAGGGGGAGTGGGACTCCAGGTAACTCTGGTGGGGGGGGCTGTCCAGGAATTGCCGCTTCGTAATAGTGGACGCCCCCAGAGGTTATAACGCCATTTTTGAACGCCCTTTGATCAGTGCCTTTAGATGTGTCCCATCGTCTTTTCACCAATGCCTGAAAGTCAATGCCGGAGGGACCCAAATCAGAGTACGAGGAGATCCGAAAGCAGCCAGAGAGTGTTATGTAACGGCAGTGAATACCATTTCTTGGCAAGGAGAGGCCGAAGAAATGGAGAAGATGATGGAACAATGGGAGCAGGAGGTTGGAGAAACGGCAGGAGAGAAGGAGGGAGAGATGGAGGTAAAGGAGGAGAAGGAAGAAGTGGGGATGGAGAGAGACATTGCGGTGGAGCCGGAAGCGGTAGGAGAGAAGGAGGGAGAGATGGAAGTGGAAGGGGCGGGAGGAAATGAAGGAGAAAGGAAAGGAAAAAAGAAAGATAAGGGAAGTAAGGGAGTCATCCAGGATGGAAGCTCGGCCAGAAGAGAGAGGAGGTTCGTTGTTAGGAGGGGTCCCAACTGATGAAGAGCTGGAGAGGTTTCTGAGGGAGGTGGTTGTGGCCGTTGCGGAGCGCGAGGCCGTAGAGCGTGGGGTCGGGGAGCAGGGAGATGTTGAGGGAGCAGGAGGGGGAGGAGGAGCCATCAAGACTGAATGCGGTCATAGAGGTGTTTTGGAGATGGAGATTCTCACCAAGGAAGGGAGGAAAGAGAAGATAAAAGTCAGTGGGGAGCTCCGCCCCGGGAACCAGGGGGAGATCAAGGAGTGCGCACAGAGGAATATCGACATCTTCGCTTGGAGCGCAGCGGACATGCCAGGGGTCGACGCGCACGTAGCATGCCACCGTCTCAATCTTGATCCCAAGGCTCGTCCAATACAACAGAAGAAGAGAGCCATCACTTCCAAGATGGTCAGGCCCATCAGGGAAGAGGTGGAGAAGTTGTTCAAGACGGGATTCATATCTGCAAGCAAGTATCCGGGGTGGGTGAGTAATGTTGTAATGGTAAAAAAGGGGAAGGGGAAATGGAGGATGTGTGTGGATTTTTCTCTTTTAAATAAAGCGTGTCCTAAGAATTGTTATCCTCTACCTCGAATCGACGCGCTGGTTGACTCAGCCGTCGGTTTTTCACTAATGAGTTTTCTAGATGCATTTTAAGGGTACCATCAAATACGCATGCATCCCCCAGATATCAAAGATGTCACCTTTGTCACGGAGGATGGGTGCTTCAGCTACAACATGATGCCCTTCGGATTGAAGAACGCAGGGGAAACTTACCAAAGAATGATGGACCGGATCTTCCGGGAGCAGAAGGGACGGAATCTCGAGGTTTATGTGGATGACCTGATGATCAAGAGCCGAGATCCCGGGTCCCACGTCTTGGATCTGGAGGAAACTTTTGGGACCATAAGGAAATACAAGATGAGGCTCAATCCTCTGAAGTGCGTCTTCGGGGCCAATCGGGGAAAAATCTTAGGACATCTCCTTACCCCATCAGGAGTGGAGCCCAATCCAGACAAAGTGAAGGCAATCTTAGAATTGGAATCTCCGAAGAACGCTAAAGAAGTCCAACGTCTCGTCGGCAAGCTATCCGGGTTAAGCAGGTTCCTCTCCCGGGTGAGAGATAAGTGCTCGCCCTTCTTCCGAGCACTAAGAGGAAGAAAGAAATTTGAATGGACCGCCAAGTGCAAGGAAGCTTTCCGAGCTCTGAAACAACAACTCACCCAAACACCGCTACTCCAAGGGCCAAGAGAAGGGGAGGGTTTGTTCTTGTACCTAGGAGTGGGGACTGGAGCGGTGAGTTCAGTCCTTGTACGAGAAGAAGGAAAGAAGCAGTTCCCGATCTACTACGTAAGCAGAGTCCTAAAGAAGGCAGAGCTCAGATACCTCATCCTTGAAAAGTTGGCCTTCGCTCTCATCATCTCGGCCAGGACGCTCAAGCCATACTTTCAGGCTCACTCAATCCAGGTGGTGATAGATCATCCTCTCTGTCGCATCATAGAAGGGGTAGAGCATTCTGGGAGGTTGGCCAAATGGTCGAAAGAACTCAGTGAGTTCGATCTCACTTTTACTCCTCGGGTGTCCATCAAGGCGCAAGCAGTTGCGGATTTCCTTGCAGACTATGTGGTTGAGGTCGGAGAAGCTGAAGCACCTCTTCTAGCGGCCTGGGAGATGTTAGTAGATGGAGCCTCTGGAAAAAGTTCTTTTGGAGGAGGGATGATCTTAGTGAGTCCCGAAGGAACCAGAATTGAGCAAGCCCTGAAGATTCACTTCACCGTCACTAACAACCAGACAAAATACAAAGCGATCATCGCAGGGCTCAAGCTAGCTCGGGAGCTAGGCCTACAAGACATCAAAGCTTCCACAGACTCTATGGTGGTAGCAGGACAAATAAATGGAGAATTTGAAGCGAGGGAACCTACCCTCCAGTTGTATTTGATGAAAGTTAAAGGCATCATCGGGCAATTCCGTAGCTTTTCAATTCAACACGTCCCAAGAGAGGAAAGTGCTCGGGCTGACCTGCTCGCCAAGCACGGCCCTCGAGCCGGAGGAGCCGTGACGGAGCTCTTCAGACCATCCATAGAAGAAGGAGAATTGATGGAAGTGGACCAGCAAGGGTCTTGGATGGACCCCTTCATCGTCTTTTTGACCTCGGGACGTCTTCCCGAGAAGGACCTCGATAAAAAGCAGATCAGGTATAACTCAGCATATTACCTGCTGAAAGATGGGACGTTATACCGAAAGAAACTATCGGGTTTGTTGGCTCGGTGTGTGTCTGAGAGAGAGATTCCAAGGGTGTTAGAGGAGATTCATTAGGGAGAATGTGGGAGTCACTCAGGAAGTAGGACCTTGGAGGGGAGAGTGCTGAGGCAAGGTTACTTCTGGCCTACCCTTAGGAGAGATGCGGAAGAGTTCGCAAAGAGATGTAAAAAGTGTCAGGAGTTCGCCCCCCTTCAACTCCTTCCCTCCCAAAGGTTACGCACAATCACGGCTCCCTGGCCCTTTGCAATATGGGGGCTACATTTGGTGGGCCCTTCCCCCAAGCAAGTGGCCAAAGGAAATTCCTGCTAGTCATAGTGGATTACTTTTCAAAGTGGCTAGAGGTAAAAGCATTGGCAAAGGTGACGTCACAAGTGGTCAGAAATTTTGTATGGGGGGAATCATCTGCCGGCATGGGCTTCCGTTGGCCATCGTCACTGATAATGGACCACGGTTCGCTAGCAGGGAATTCGTAGACTTGTATGTCCAGCTGGGCATAGACCTCCGCTTCGCCTCGATTCATCATCCTCGAAGTAACGGGCAGGTGGAAGCGGCGAACAAGATTATCGTGAATCTTTTGAAAAAGAAGGTGGAGAACTTAAGGGGAATTTGGGTGGAACAGCTCCCTTCGGTTCTCTGGGCTTTGAGGACCACGCCAAACACAGCCACGGGAGAGACTCCATTCAAACTCTCTCATGGCTCGGAGGTCGTTATACCTATAGAGTTCGAGGTCGAGTTTCCAAGAGTGACCTCCGCGAAGCAAGGAGACGAAGGATGGCGGGTAGAGAACGAGGAGCAAAAGCTCTCTCTTGATCTGGTGGAGGAGCTCAGGGAATTAGCATCGATCCGGCAAGAAGAAGTCAAGCGTCGGATGGCGAGATACTTTGATAAACATATAAGGGTCAGGCAGTTCCAGAAGGGTGACTTGGTCCTCAAAAAAGTAGATGCAGCAGGCAGAGGAGCCTCAGTGGGAAAACTCAATCCCAACTAGGAGGGCCCCTTTGTGGTAAGGGAGGTCCTGAAGACAGGGGGTACCACCTCCAGGATGTGGACGGAGTACCCCTCGATCGTGTTCGAAGTGGCGACGACCTAAAAAGATTTTATCTTTGACATTTTCTCATCTTTTCAAATACTTGTAAATCTGTTATGATTTCCTGATATAATGAAATTTCAGGTGTCTTCTTTCATAAATTGAGATTGCAACGGATGAATGGCAAGGCCCCGAGAACACCCGCTGACCAGGCTCTCATCAAACTGGCAGGACTGTAGGCTCACTCGGTGAAGGGATGAATGGCAAGGCCCCGAGAAGATCCGCTGACCAGGCTCTCATCAAGCTAGCGGGACAGTAGGCTCACTCGGTGGCAGGATGAATGACAAGCTCCCGAGAAGACCCGCTGACCAGGCTCTCATCAAGCTGGCAAGACTGTAGGCTCACTCGGTGGCGGGATGAATGACAAGGCCCCAAGAAGACCCGTTGACCAGGCTCTCATCAAGCTGGCAAGACTGTAGGCTCACACGGTGGCAGGATGAATGGCAAGGCCCCGAGAAGACCCGCTGACCAGGCTCTCATCAAGCTGGAAGGACTATAGGCTCACTCGGTGGCGGGATGAATGGCAAGGCCCCGAGGAGACCCGCTGACCAGGCTCTCATCAAGCTGGCAGGACTGTAGGCTCACTCGGTGGCAGGATGAATGGCAAGGCCCCGAGAAGACCCGTTGACCAGGCTCTCATCAAGCTGGCAGGACTGTAGGCTCACTCGGTGGCGGGATGAATGGCAAGGCCCCGAGAAGACCCGCTAACCAGGCTCTCATCAAGCTGGCAGGACTGTAGGCTCACTCGGTGGTGGGATGAATAGCAAAGCCCCGAGAAGACCAGCTGACCAGGCTCTCATCAAGTTGGCAGGACTGTAGGCTCACTCGGTGGCAGGATGATGGGCAAGGCCCGAGAAGACCCGCTGACCAGGCTCTCATCAAGGTGGCAGGACTGTAGGCTCACTCAGTGGCGGGATGATTGGCAAGGCCACGAGAAGACCCGCTGACCAAGCTCTCATCAAGCTGGCAGGGCTATAGGATCACTCGGTGGCAAGATAAACGGTGAGATCCCTCAAGGAGAAATGTTTTTACTAGTCAGCAAACGGTTCATAAAAAAGTAAGAACCTCTATGAGAAGAAAAGGTTGGTGCAGTGTAAATAAAGATAGGCATTCCCAGCTGATGCTCGGGAACGAGGGCCTCGCTCATGGCAAGTAGGCATTCGCGGCGAAAGAAAGGTCTCGCCTAATAGAGGAGTGGATTAATTCCTAGAGTCCACTCGTGCCGGAGTTGCCTCGAGGCGAGACGCGGGGAGGAAGTCAAGTGGTCTCGCGCGTGGGAGCGGCAAAGAGAAGCCTAATGACTCGTACTCTAAGCTGATTCTCGAGCGAGGCGACGAGACGTTGAGTAGCTTCATCTCGCAAGTATAAACCAATTAGAGGATCGTCTCGCAGTAAATAAAGCAAAGAAGAGCAAAATAAAAGAACAAAAAGCGAGAGGACGTGACAAAAAGTTCCTTATATGTTTGGTCATATTGTTCATCAAAAGAAAAAAAGAAAAGGGGAGCCTTCCCCCATGAAGAGTACTTCAAAGTCTCAAAAATAATAAAAAATACAAGTGCAGGAAAGAGGCAAAAAGAGGGGAGAAGGAGCCCCAGATCTCGCCAGCCGTTCATCAGTCCTCTCCGCTGGAAGATGAATCCTCGTCCACCTCGCCGTAAAGGTGTGGCACGAGGTCGTGGGCGGTGACGGTTTTGGAGTTTTCCTTGACAACCCCTAGCTCCTTCATCATCTTCAAAACGAGCCCGGCCGTCTTGATGTTGGCATCTCGGCAAATCTCTTCGACCTCGTCGAAGGAGTAATAAGAGGGCGGGGGAGCTTGGAAGGGTTCCGGGCGAGAGGAAGGCAGAACACTGTCCCGAAGATGGGAGTTCTGGGCCATTAAGCTTTTGTTCTCCTCCTCCAAGGCCGCTATGCGCAAGCGCATTCGATCCGCCGTCTCGGCATCCTACAAGACGCCCATCAATCAGCAATAAACATACGCGAGAGAAAAACTGGCCAAGGATAAAACTAAGGCTTACCACGCCGCCCTGGGTCTTTGCGAGGAGGGCTTCAGCAACGGCCAGCCTCTTCTCGAGGTAATCCGACTTCTCGAGCTACGCCGCAAGGCCCGCCTTAGAATCCTTCCATTTTTTGTTGTTGAAAACCAGGCGGCGCGAGATTCGGTGCGAGAGCTCCAGAGCGCGAAGCTGGGCGTGGGAGGTCTTCAGGACGAGGTCTCGCGAGGATTCCTTGTCGGCAGAATCCGCCTCAGGACCACCGTAAAGGTCGTAGCCAAGAGAAAAGGTGTGGCTAGTGGGAGGGTCCTGCTCCTTCCACAAGGGAAGGAGGCTGGATACCGACACCCGGTTTGGGTCCTTTTCCCACAGCAGAACTGGGTCGTCGGTGGCATCTTGTACCACAGGGCCCATGTTGAAGTTTTGATGTGAGGAGGGTGCTAGGCGACTGGAGGAAGCGGCTTCGCGAGACGGAGATCCGGTAGGTTGAGTCGAAGTGTTGGCGGGTTGGTCGAGTAGTGTCATCTCGCGAGTAGGCGAGGCGATTGCAATTCTCCTACAGAGATGGGGCTCAGGGATCCCGACATCTCTTTTCTCTCTTTCCGAACTGTCTCTTTTTTCCCTTTAAGGAACATCACAACCTTTTTAACCTTTTTCTTGGGGTGTCGAGAGGGAGCGGCATCATCTCCGCGTCTCTTCTTGGAGGCGGGAGCCAATGACTCTTTCGCCGCCTCGGCCGTCATACAGGCAAGGGCGAGACTTTTGACGGCCTCGCGCTGCTCATGTAAGGAGGATGGGCGGGGATATTCCGCTCCCCTAAACAAATAATTCGGTGATTAGAGAGCGAGACAAAGGGATAACAAACATGGACTAAGGAAGTGCGAGTGTACCTCGCCGGGAAGCACAGGAAGGAGCGAGTCGAGGCCCCGCCTCAAGAAATTGACTTCAAAATTCTTTCCTATAAAGAAGTCGCAGAGGACCTTATCCGCGCCGCCGACCTGGGGAGTCACGTAGAACATCTCGGCAGGTGACACGGGCGCAAGTGGGACGCCTCCCAGGTTCCCGCGGATGAAGACGAAGCGGGTAAGCCAATTGTGATTTTTGTTGGGCGTCTCGCACACCTTCGGACCCTGCCCTGTAAAGTACGAGACGTCGTCATGATTGGCGTGGTAGACGAATAACTTGCGGAAGACGGTCAGATTGAATTCGATGCGCTCACGGCGCATATAACTAGCGAAGGCAACCAAAACCGAGATGGCGTTCGGATTTAGTTGCGCAGGGACGGCTCCAAAATATTTCAAAACCTGTTTCACCTCTGGACAGAGGGGAAGTCTCAACCCCGACTCAAAGTGCAAGACGGGGAAGGCGAGTTCACCGGGGTAGAAAGTATTGATCGACTCGCCGACCTTTGGAGGCCGCGACTCGAATCCCTCCGCCAGGAACTCGCGGGTGAAGAGGTCATAGTCCTCCTCGGATATCTTGTCGGGGGAAAGTCATGGTCAGCGAATCTCCTGCCGCACCAGCTGCGCCCCTCACCCTCCTCGGGCTTCTTCTTTCCCATTATAGGCGAGAAGAAAAAATCGAAAGGGGGCGAAGAGGGAATGGCGAGAGTAGGTCGCGAGACGAAGGAGGCGAGAGATCTGGATCTGAGACGCAACAGGAGTGGGGCAACACAGGTGAATCATTTTGGTCTAGGGGGTATTTATAGTGGATAGTGAAAGTGAAAAAATGGGCGGGAAAGGTATGGAGGAAGTTGAAGAGTCGACCGGCGTTTCACGTTCTCTCTCCTGACCTCGGATCGCGTTACCCAGCGAGGGCTTTTCCAACAAGCCAGAACAAAAGAAAAATATATATATATATATAGAGGAAAAGGCAATTGAACACAATTATAATGATTAAGTCTAGCGGGAGAAGAAATTAACAGGATAGTGTTATTATTAATTGTTTCATTCCGCACGAGGCGGGCATTGTGTCCGCAAGGTTTAAATTACCGGCGAGACGGCAGAATAATAGAAACCACAGAATTACAAAGTATAATCAAATAGGTGAGACTATTGAACAGGCGAGACGGGATGGAGGGTCTTCGGTTCTTGTGCCATTTCCAACGACCTCCACCGCAAGACCCCGCGCATAGGGGCCGACCAGGGACATGAAAGGTGCGAGCGGCTTCAAGACCGCGGCGTGCGAGACGAAGGTGCTGATAGACCTCGTTTAGGATAGCTTGAGGGTTGGTCTCGTCTATCTCGATTCCAGCGTCAATTTCAGAGGATAGGCGAGCGTATTCAATTTCCAGCCAGTCAATGCGCCTGTCGGCAGCTTGCTTGTCCTGTTCCATGATTCCATCTCGCGGATAATATGTATGTATTTCCGAAACATCTCGGCCGTCCTGCGCTTCATCTCCACGGGATCCGTGGGATCGCCCAAATAGTCTTCTATTTCGTCTGGGTGAGGAGGAGGCGAGACGACGGGCCTCCCAGAGAAGTCCTCTGATGGCGAGTCGATCTGAATGCCTACGCAGAAAGAAGCCAAAGGTCAGGATGAGGAGTGTTCTCGCGAGAAGGAATGGAAGCCGCGAGCGGCACGGATAGAAGGTTTGGTCCAGTGGTCTCGAACACACCAGGTGGAGGGATAAAAGTCCATATAAAGCGAGAGAGAAGGTCTAGTTCATTTACCTGGGTTCCGAGAGGTCCCAGCGAGCTGGGAGGGATCGTCATTCTTCGTATTTTGAGGGGTGGATTGTTGAGGCGAGTCAGAGTCATGATGATGGACGACGGTAGTATCAAGTGGATTTACATGTTGGGGACGATGGACGAGATCTCCCTGACGAAGCATGAAGTGAGTAAATGAGAAGATGAAAAAGGGGAAAGAAAGGAGGGGCAGGAGCAAAAATTTACCTCTCTCCTCAAGAGACGCGGGAGGAGGGGTACGGATTTCCAAAGATGCTGGAGTGGGCTCCTCAACCGAGAAAGGGGGGCCAGTGGTTTTCACCTTCTTCGGGAGAGACGACGACGGTAAGGGAGCAGGGGTGCGAACCAAAACGGGGGCCAGAGCAGCCATATTGGCCTTGTTTTGTTTATGTACCATCGCGAGACGTTCGCGGAAACTCTGGCTATGAGACATGGCGGCGATAGAGTAAGTGAAGAAAGAGGTGAGAGAGGGGGGCGCTCTACATGCTGGGATGAGTGTCACATATTTATAGGCCCCAGAGGAGGGCCCCGCAAAAGATTCTCTCATAAATGAACTTTAATACCACGAGCCTCGGTTGGACTTTCTTTCCGAGCTTGGGTCAACCTCGAAAAGAGCGGGGATTGTGTACAACCTCGGGCTCGCAGGAGGGGACTCAAGGAAAAATACTAAGGGCGAGAAGATTGCATAGGCGGGAGGTGCCCGCGGCCCGTGCTAATACCTTAGGCACAAGAAGAGGTATTTGCGAGACGGGATACTCGCGAGGCGAGAGGGGAACAGTGGAGGAGGCGAGAGGGTCCTCGCGTCGTAGACTGAGCTCTAATGGCGAGACGAGATACCGCGAGACGAGCTGAGGAGCAGCAGAGCGGGCGAGATGGGATACTCGCGAGGCGAACTGATGGGCACCTCTCGCCCACTAGATACCATTTGTCGCCGAGTGCCGGCTCGACGATTCGCCGAGCGCCGGCTCGACGATTCGCCGAGCGCCGGCTCGACGATTCGCCGAGCGCCGGCTCGACGATTCGCCGAGCGCCGGCTCGACGATTCGCCGAGCGCCGGCTCGACGATTCGCCGAGCGCCGGCTCGACGATTCGCCGAGCGCCGGCTCGACGATTCGCCGAGCGCCGGCTCGACGATTCGCCGAGCGCCGGCTCGACGATTCGCCGAGCGCCGGCTCGACGATTCGCCGAGCGCCGGCTCGACGATTCGCCGAGCGCCGGCTCAACGATCGTTGAGCGCCGGCTGCGCCGGCTCGACGATCGTCGAGCGCCGGCTCGACTCAGAGGCCGTTTTTACCTCTTTACCCCCAGGTAGGGATTATATTCTTTGGTCTCAAGTAATTTTACTATTTTGCCCTTGGTGGTCTGCCTATAACCCTTCAGAACAGCGGAGTTTGGCAGTTGGCAGACCCAGCGCAGAGTATTTTGGTAATTTCAGGTCAGTTCAGTTTGGTTATTAGCAAGTCAAACTCAGAGGCGTATAAATAGACCGATAAGGTGCCTTTAAGAAGGTTGTTGACCCCTTCCATCTTCTTCCTCTAAGGCACCTAGCTCAGCACTGGCTAGGGAGGGGAAGGATTTCTAGTTCTTCCGGGTAAGAGGTGGGACCTCCACGCTGAAGCCCACGGTCTGTTTCTAGTTCTTGGGACTCTCGTCAAGGAAGTAATTCGGGAAGAGAAGGTGTGAGCTGTAACTTTAGATCCGAACTCTAGGGGAAGTCGGTTTTCTAGCTTCAACACTGTCAATGTACCAAGTAGCGACATCACGGCCCGTCTGTGCTGGAACGAACTAGTGGGCTCTGACCTCTGTGATGCTCACATCTCTCAACTCTCGAGTGATAGAACCCGTTGCGATCGGCGGTGTCGTCGGTGAAACCAGGGAAGACGAATTCCCGGGTGGGTGGGCGGGTATCAGCAGTGGGTGGATTGTATAGGCTATCAGACGTAGGTAGAGTATAAGAGTGGTATGGCAAGGAAAGTGGGGGTAGGGATGGTTGGGTATCTCCACTGCTCGGATCTACATACTCGCGAGGCTCGAAGTACGGCGTCAGATCCTCGACATTAAATACTAGATGGATTCTCATACTCACCGGGATATTGAGTCGGTAGACGTTTGTCCCAATACGACTTATAATATACTAGGGGCTCATTCGCCTAGCGCTTAACTTTTTGGCAGGCCCCGAGGGGAGCCTCTCTGGGGCGGATTCGCATCATTACCTTCTCGCCTTCATTAAATAATTGTTCTCGCTTTCGCTTATCTGCATGGGTTTTATAGTTTTCAATGCTCGTTATTATTCGTCGGCGAACTGACTCATGCAAATGCTGTGCAAATGACTCGACAGACTCACTAGGGCGCGAATCTAAGGGACTCGGGATGAGTTCAATGGGCTTCCTAGGATCGTATCTTGATACTATATGAAATGGACTCAACCTGGTAGACCTATTGATTGAACTGTTATAAACAAACTCCACAATTGGAAGATCTAAGTCTCAATTACCTACATGCTCTCCTACTAGACACCTCAAAAGATTCTCTAAGCTCTGATTTATTACTTCGGTCTGTCCGTCCATTTGTGGATGATATGCCGAGGAAAATCTAAGAAGGGTGTCAGTCTTGTGTCACAGGGTCTTCCAGAAGTAATTCATAAATCTCACATCGCGGTCTGACACGATCGACTTGGGTAAGTCATGCAATCTAAAAACATCTTTCATAAAGATAATTGCTACGTGAGTCGCATCTGCCGTCTCACAGCAAGAAATAAAGTGCGTCGTCTTCGAAAACCGATCGACCACCACGAAGATGGAGTCGTGTTTTCGCAAAGTGCAAGGGATTTTGAGAACAAAATCCATAATGATGTCCTCCCAAGGGCGGTGTGGAACAGATAAAGGCGTGTACAGACCCGTGTTCTGCTTGGTACCCTTTGTCGTTTGATAGATACGGCAGTGGCGGACAACGTGAGCCACGTCTAGGGAATGCAACTCTCAAATCAAGTAATCACGGTATGACGTCTAGGGAATGCACAGGCGGGAGCCCCGGTACAGGTATCCCTAAAAGATCTGAGATCCCTCAACAAGATCTGGTGGGTCTCGGGGCAGGGCGGTGTAAATCTCACCAAAGTCGGGGCATGTCGGGTAATCCAGAATCACTCCCTCTATCCCGTCCACACGTGCGGTCATCGTCTGCAGCAGGGAGACACGGTGACTCAACGCATCAGTCGGTTTGTTTTCAACACCGACTTGGTGCTTGAGAACATAATGAAGGTCCTGAAGGTACTCGACCCACTTGGCATGTCGGTGTCCCAACATGCGCTGCGAGTCGAGATAGCGTAAGGCCTGGTGGTCAGAATATAACACAAACTCCCGGGATAGGAGATAGTGCCTCCAGTAGCGTAGAGACTAGACAATAGCATAAAACTCTCGATCATAGTTCGAGTATTTCTTCTTTGCCTCGTTCAGTTTTTCACTAAAGTAAGAAACTGGGTGTCCTTCCTGGCTCAATACGTCACTGATACCAACACCAGACGCATCACATGCAACCTCAAAAGCACAGCTAAAATTCGGCAATCTCAGAACAGGAGCCATCGTCAATCTCCCTTTTATTTCCTCAAAAGCTCTGGTAGCCGCGGGGGTCCACTGAAACTCTCCCTTCTTAAGACAACTCGTGAAGGGAGTCATAATCATACTAAACCCCTGGACAAACCTCTTATAGAAGGTGGCAGGTTCGTGGAAACTGCGAGCCTAGTGGATGGTCGCAGACACAGGCCAGTCTCAAATGGACTTGACCTTCTCGGAGTTGACTGAAACTCCCATAAAAGACACAATGAATCCTAAGAAGTGAACAGATTCCGACAGGAATGAGCATTTCTTCAAGTTCGCATATTGTTGAATTTTTTGAAGTGAAACTGGCGGTCTGACCGGGCAGACCGCCGGGCTAGATGGTGGCGGTCTGATTGCTCAGACCATGCGGTCTGAAGTGGCGACTAGCCAGTTCGGCTAGTGTTTCTGCAGTCAGCTTGTTCCCAGGATGTAACCGGGCGGATAGGTTTGTTATCCGCGGGTAGTTGCGGACTCATATGAAGTTCGTCGAGTTCGGTGTAACAGCATTCCTTATGTTCACCGGAGGAACACTAGGTTGAGATTACTCCCGAGTAATTGTACGGGGGGGGGGGGGGGTAACTCCTTAATCTCCTCCGCCGGTATCCAGCACTCACTTTTGAATCAACGGCTCAGATTTAGTCGAACAGCATGCATAGCTTCAGATGGCCGACACATGGCAATATCAAGGGACAAAGCTTTAATTAAGGCGGAACAGTTCTGGGGTTGACTCATCATCATCATAGCCGTTGGAGGATTGTTATTATCATTCTATCAATTACTATAAATACAGGATTACATTGTATTAAGTTTTTAAGCAATGAAAATTAAGAAAATTCTTCTTCTCCTTTCTCCTTCCCGTTCCTCTCTCTCCCTCCCCGGCCACTCTAGGCTTTCTTCTTCCTTTCTTTCTGCCATCTTCCATTAGCTAACCAGGAAGATTCATCCCGCCGACGAAGCTTTCAATTCCCCGCTCCGCCGCAGTCAGGGTTTTGGTTGGAGGGGAAAAACAAAAAATAACCATAATGAAGAAAACCGCTGAGGACATCGTTTTTAAAAGAGGAGAGTAAATGTAACAGCATTCCTTATGTTCACCGGAGGAACACTAGATTGAGATTATTCTCGGAGTAATAGTACGGGGGGGTAACTCCTTAACCTCCTCCGCCGGTATCTAGCACTCACTTTTGAATCAACGGCTCAGATTTAGTCAAACAGCATGCATAGCTTCAGATGGCCGCCACATGGCAATATCAAGGGACAGAGCTTTAATTAAGGCGGAACAGTTCTGGGGTTGACTCATCATCATAGCCGTTGGAGGATTGTTATTATCATTGTATCAATTACTATAAATACAGGATTGCATTGTAATAAGTTTTTAAGCAATGAAAATTAAGAAAATTCTTCTTCTCATTTCACCTTCCCGTTCCTCTCTCTCCCTCCCCGGCCACTCTAGGCTTTCTTCTTCCTTTCTTACTGTTTGATTCGATATGGCGCAACATTCGGCTTGTTGCGGACTCATCTGGAGCTCGTGAGATCGACATAGTCTTATGCCCTTGGTCTTGTTCTCTGGTGGAGTGGTTTGGTGGAGACCGTGAAGATCGTCGGTTAGTGCGGTCTGGTTCTTGTATCCGCTGGTGTTGTGTTCGCACCAGAGATTGCTAGAGGTGTGGACTTGGTCATGATTTGTACCAAGTCTGGTTGTGCTCAGTCCGAGAGTTCACACAGGTAGCGCGGACTGCTTTTCTATCCGCCAAGTTCGGCAACTTGACAGCCTGGTTTGTGCTCTAATTGCGGGCTCGAAGTGTGCGGACTGGAGCAGTATTCGCAGTGTGTTGCAGACTGGTTGCTGCATTCGCAGTGTCCGCAGGTGTGGCGGACAGGTCCTGGTTCTGGCCTTGATGGTGTTCAAGGCGGATAAGTTTTTTGTGTGGCCTTGTTGGTGCGACCTTGGTGGACTGGCTTATTCGGTCTTGTCATGGTGCGACCTTGGCGGACTGGCTTTGTGTCCGCACTTTGTGGATAGGTCTTGTGTTGCCTGTGAGATGGGTGGTGATCCTATCGGTTTGGGCGGTGACCACACTACTCATCGCGCCTATAAATAGGACTCTCTGCAACATCATGATTACGAACGAATGAACAGTAAATAGGCTTGGGTTGTTTGCACCGGACAAGTTTTTGTATTCGCGCGGATTGAGAAGTTAATCGGTTTTGTTGTTGCAGATTGGGCGGCTAGCGCTGAGAAGTCAGGGACTTGGTTCTGACTTGCGTCAGGGATCAGTGTGGGTTCTGCGGATACAATCGGCGGTTTACACCAGGTCGCGGCTTGCGACGAGAAGGTTTTCTTATTGGCAATCTTTCACAGTTCAATAAGGTTGTTCGTTTCTGGCGGTCTGTCTATTCAATTCGGCAGCAGCTGTTCACGGTGATCTGGCAGCTAGGAGACCTCGTGGTTAGGCGGCTTGCAGATTGCGGACAGAGTTCTTCAACTTATAATAACGGGGTGTTCGCGTGGTTAGATTGCGATCTGGCGACTTGACGGTTTCAGCGGACTCCTTAGTTCAGTTCGGCAGAGTTGGTGATTACAGGTTCTGTCAGCCCGGATAGTTTTTGCCTTGTATGTTTTTACTTTCATCGAGTACATTGGCGAATCATGTCTCGCCATGTATCCCTCGCATTGTAAAAAAGTTTAATAGTACAAGATTTGCTTGTTCCTTAATTTGCATCTGGTTTATTTGATTTGGTTTGGTTGAGTATTCCTACGACCAGGTTTCTGTTTTCCGCCCTTCACAAATTTTTACATGGTATCAGAGGGAATAGCGGTTTGAGCAGTGTTCAACCATCAAGTTGCATTTTTGCTTCTGGGAGTTAAGTAGACCAGTGTTTGTGCAATGAAAGGAGGATTCGCATGGGGTCTTGGAATTGAACTCTTAACGCCGACCAACTTCAAGAAGTGGAGGTCGTGCATGGAGAGTTACCTTCTGAGCGAGTACCTTCGGGAGGTCGTTTGTGGAGAAGACAAACAAGAATTGGCTGCTGCCACTGGCAATACTGAAACGTTGAGAGCTTGGAGGAAGACAAACGCTAAGACGGAATTTACTCTTAAGCGGGCTATCTCGCCGGAGCTCTTTAACCACATCATTGGATATCGGTTAGCTGCTGAGATTTGGACTTCCCTTGATGGGTTGTTCAATAAGAAGAGTGTAGCGTGGCTACAATTCCTGGAGAATGAGTTGGCGAGAGCCACTCAGGGTGATTTGTCCATCTCAACATTTTTCTTGAAGATGAAGAACCTGTGTGCTGAAATTTCAGCATTGGACCCTGATGAGCCAATTTCAGAGGCGAAACCTAAGAGGCGCATAATCCGTGAATTGCAGGAGTATGTTGTCTTCGTTACTTCTGTTCAAGGTTAGGTCACTCAGTCGTCATTGCTTGAGCTGGAGAACCTGCTGGCTTCGCAGGAAAGCCTAACAAGACAGATGGCTGGAGTTACTATCACTGGAGGAGATAGTGAGGCGTTCTTCTCAGGGAAGAAAAAGAGGTGGGACAAGAAAAAGAAGACGTATGTTGACGATGGTCCTTCTACTTCATATCAGCAAGAGAAGAGTCAGTCTTCTAAGAGGGATTGGAAGAAGATGGAAGGGTCAGGGTACTACATATGCAATCTGTCTGATCACTTCAAGAAGGACTGCAAAGTCAAACTTCAGTCAAGGCACGCGGCGGGTAAAGAATAAGCTGGTTCCAGAACTGAGGAAGGAGGATGGGGAAATGCATTCATAACGGACACGTGTGTTCGTGTTTTGTCAACCATCAACTACTAAGACGACTGGATCGTGGACTCGGGGTGTGTTCACCACCTCACCGGAGATGAGTCAAAGTTTTCATCTCTGCAAGCGTACTCAGGTAATGAAGGAATTATTACTGCTGATGATATTGTTCATGGACTCGAAAAGGAGGGCGTCGTTTCTTTGGGCAGTGATAAGGGTCCACTCACCTTGAGGAGTGTTTATCACGACCAACACGATGGATGCGGGTTATCACGTTCTGTTCGACCGACAGAAGTGAAGTTTCTCCGCAATGTGTCAGCGGTGAAAGCTGATGTTGCTCATGTTGGGAGAAGGATAAAGGACTTGTTTGTGTTATCAACAAGTTCCTATGTTGATCGGATGAGAGTCAATGATAGTGTTGATATCTGGCACGAGAGGCTGGGACATGTCGGGATGGACAAGTTGAAAGTTATGACGGTAAGAAGCCTTGTGAAAGGTTTTCCAAGATTACCATCTTTCGGCGGCGGTCATGTCTGTGTGGGGTGTCAATATGGTAAGACACATCGTCTTCCATTTAACAAGTCACAGACCAGATGTAAAGCATCATTGGAGTGCATCCATGGTGATCTGATGGGACTCACCATCACCGTCAATATTGGAGGCAGCATATACATGCTTGTCTTGATTAATGACTATACTAGGTACACATAGGTGTACTTCATGAAGAAGAAGTCGGACGCGTTCCAATTATTCGTGGAGTTCAAGGAGCTTGTGGAGGGCCGGCTTGGCTTGCGAATTAAGAAGTTGAGAACGGACAACGGAGGTGAGTTCGTTTCAAATGAGTTCTCTAACTTTTGCAAAAAACACGAAATCCGGATAAAGCTTGTGTGTGCTCATACTCCACAACAAAATGAAGTAGCAGGGCGGAAGATCCGTCATCTGACGGAGACCTACAAGTGTTGGCTTCATGCCAAAAGCATTCTTAGGTCCTTCTGGGCAGAAGGGATGGCTTGCGCGGCATACGTCATCAATCGGATGTCTCTGAGTCCGATCAATATGAAGTCTTCTTATGAGCTGATGTTTAAGGAGAAGCCCAGTGTTGAACACCTTCGGGTGTTTAAGTCGACCTGCTACGTACATGTACAAGATGCTGTCAGGACTAAGCTGGATGCGAATGCGAGGAAGCTTGTCTTCGTGGGCTATGACAAGAGGAAGAAGGGATGAAAGTGTATGGACCCTGTCATGAAGAAGTTCATCGTTTCTAGAGACGTTGTCTTCGACGAACTGACATCGTATGGAGATAGATTATCTGTGGAGCTACAGGAAAGCAGGTAAGACGACGGGCAAGAGAAAGCTGTTAAGGATCTTCTGGTGGAGTTGTCTGTGTCACCGGGAGCTCCGGGTGTTTCTAGCTCTGGGGTGGAGACTTCTGGTTCAAGAAGCAGGGGGAGCGATGCTTCGAGTATGCGCGAGATCGGAGTTGGGTCAGAAGAAGCAGCGGAGGTGGTTAGCCATGGTCGGGTCCTTCGGAGGTCGAAGAGGACCATCAAAGCACCAGCTCGGTACATCGAAGGGAACATGGTGAGCTTTGTCTCTTGTTTATTCGCGGGCCCTCTGGACGAGCGAGAGCCTTCTAGATTTGAAGACGCCACAGAGTCAAGGAGTGGGATGATGTCATGGATGAGGAGATGATTGCACTCAGAAAAAAACGAGACTTGGGATCTTGTGCCCAAAGTCGATGGTGTTAATCATGTGACGTGCAAGTGGGTGTACAAGCTAAAGAAGAAGGCGGATGGAAGCAACGAGCGATGCAAGGATCGCCTTGTAGCTCGAGGGTTCTCTCAACAGTATGGAGAAGACTATGAGAAGACATTTAGTCATGTTGTCAATGACTTCAGTACGGGTGGTGATTGTCTTGATGTCTTGCCAAGAATGGATGATGTGAAAGCTTGACGTAAAGAATGTTTTTCTTTATGGAGAAATTGATAAAGATATATTCATGTTTCAGCCACCAGGTTATGTGTCTGAAGATCATCCAGGATACGTCTGCAAGCTCCGGATGGCTTTTTATGGCTTGAAGCAGGCATCATAGGCATGGTACGGAAAGATCGCAGAATACCTCCAGTTCTGCGGTTATTTTCCCCTTGATTCAGATTCAAGTCTGTTCATAAAAAAGAAAGGGGAGCTTCATGTCTTGGTACTGTTGTACGTTGACGACATGATCGTCACGGGAAACTCTAAGAAGGAAGTAGTTAGGCTCAGGGCAGAGCTAGCTATTCGGTTCGAGATGAAAGATCTGAGTGAGCATCACCACTTCCTTAGATTTGAGGTGGAGAAGAGAAAGAGCGGCATACTTGTTTCCCAAAGAGGCTATGCAGAACGGATCGTTCAATGGTTCGGCATGTGGGAGGGAAAGAGTTATTCTACTTTACTGGATGTTGGTCTCAATCTTCGACGTGATGAGTGGAGGGTTCTTCCAGATCCCTTTGTGTTCCGGGCTCTGGTTGGGAGCTTTATATACTTGACGATTACGAGTACAGACATTGCTTATGTTGTAGGCCGAGTCGATATATGGCGGAGCCATGGAAGCCTCAACTGGTAGCGGACAAGAATATCTTGATATATGTGAAGACCACTTCTGATATGGGTCTCCTTTATGGGTGAGACACGGGCTTCAACCTACACGGTTACACAAATGCTGATCATGGGGGCGACTCAGACGGTCGAAAGTTGACGTCTGGTTATGTTTTCACATGTGGATCAGCAGGTATCTCATGGTGCAGCAAAAGACAAGATTGTGTCCGTCTATACTACGGAAGCGAAGTACAAGGTTTCGGCCATGGCAGCTCGGGAAGCCATCTGCCTCAAGAGGCTAGTAGAGGACGTCCATGAAGAAGTGCGGGGTCCCACTCTGTTTCGTAGTGACAACGAAAGTGCTCTTAAACTGGTTAACAATCTAGTTTGTCATGCGCGGACCAAGCATATTGAGATTGAGCATCACTTCATTTGGGAGAAGGTGTTGGAGGGATCTTTTATGGTTGAGCATGTGCGGAGCGAGGACAATATCGTGGATATCTTCACAAAGTCGCTTTCGAAGGACCATTTGAACGGTTATGGGGACTGTTTGGGCTGGTTTCCACTTCTCACTTCAAGGAGAAGTGTTAAATTTTTTGAAGAAAAAGTGGTGGTCTGACCGGGCAGACCGCGCGGCTAGATGGTGGCGGTCGGATTGCTCAGACCACGCGGTTTGAAGTGGCGACTAGCTAGTTCGGCTAGTGTTTTTGCAGTCATCTTGTTCCCAGGATGTAACCGGGCAGATAGTTTGTTATCCGCGGGTAGTTGCGGACTCATATGGAGTTCGTCAAGTCCGGCTTATTGCGGACTCATCTGGAACTTGCGAGATCGGCATAGTCTTGTGTCTTTGGTCTTGTTCTCTGGTGGAGCGGTTTGGTGGAGACCGTGGAGATCGTCGGCTAGTGTGGTCTGGTTCTTGTATCCGTTGGTGTTGTGTTCGCACCAGGGATTGCTGGAGGTGTGGACTTGGTCATGATTTGTATAAAATCTGGTTGTGCTCAGTCCGAGAGTTCGCACGGGTAGCGCGGACTGTTTTTCTATCTGCCGAGTTCGGCAGCTTGAAGAAGTGTGGGGTCCCACTCTGTTTCGCAGTGACAACGAAAGTGTTCTTAAAGTGGTTAACAATCCAGTTTATCGCGGGCGGACCAAGCATATTGAGAATGAGCATCACTTCATTCGGGAGAAGGTGCTGGAGGGATCTCTTATGGTTGAGCATGTGAGAAACGAGGACAATATCGCGGATATCTTCACAAAGCCATTATCGAAGGGGCAATTTGAACGGTTATGGGGACTGCTTGAGCTGGTTTCCACTTCTCACTTTAAGGGGGAGTGTTGAATTTTTTGAAGTGAAAGTGGCTGTCTGATCGGGCAGACCACGCGGCAAGATGGTGGCGGTCTGATTGCTCAGGCAGCGCGATCTGAAGTGGCGACTAGCCAGTTCGGCTAGTGTTTCTGCAGTCAGCTTGTTCCTAGGATGTAACCAGGCAGATAGTTTGTTATCCGTGGGTAGTTGCGGACTCATTTGGAGTTCGCCAAGTCCGGCTTGTTGCGGACTCATCTGGATCTCGTGAGATCGGCATAGTCTTGTGTCTTTAGTCTTGTTCTCTTGTGGAGCGGTTTGGTGGAGACCGCGGAGATCGCCGGTTAGTGTGGTATGGTTCTTGTATCCGCTGGTGTTGTGTTCGCACCAGGGATTGCTGGAGGTGTGGGCTTAGTCATGATTTGTACAAAATCTGGTTGTGCTCAGTCCGAGAGTTCGCACGGGTAGCGTGGACTACTTTTCTATCCGTCGAGCTCGGCAGCTTGACAGCCTGGTTTGTGCTCTAGCTGCGGGCTCGGAGTGTGCGGACTGGAGCAGTGTCCGCAGGGTGCTGCGGACTGGTTGCTACATTCGCAGTGTCCGCAGGTGTGGCGGACAGATCCTGGTTCTGGCCTTAATGGTGTTTAAGGCGGATAGGTTTTCTGTCCTGCCTTGTTGGTGCAACCTTGGCGGACAGGCTTATTCGGCCTTGTCATGATGCAACCTTGGCAGACTGGCTGTGTGTCCGCACTTTGCGGATAGGTCTTGTGCTAGCTCCGATATGGGTGGTGATCCTATCGGTTTGGGCGGTGACCACACTCCTCTTTGCGCCTATGAATAGGACCCCATGTAACATCATAATTACGAACAAATGAACAGTAAGTGAGCTTGGTTTGTTTGCTGCAGACAAATTTTTGTATCCGCGCGGTTTGAGAAGTTAACCGGCTTTGTTGTTGCAGATTGTGCGGCTAGCGCTGAGAAGGCGGAGACTTGATTCTGGCTTGCGTTAAGGATCAGTGCGAGTTCTGCGGACACAATCGGCGGTTTACAGCAGTCGCGGTTTGCTACCAGAAGGTCTTTTCTCATTGGTAATCTTTCCCAGTTCAATAAGGCTGTCTGTTTCTGGCGGTCTGTCTGTTCAGTTTGGCAGCAGCTGTTTGCGGTTATCTCGCGGCTAGGCAACCTTGCGGTGAGGCGTCTTGCAGATTGCGGACAGAGTTCTTCAACTTGGAATAACAGGGTGTCCGCGCAGTTAGGTTGGGATCTGGCTACTTGACGGTTTCTGCGGACTCCTTAGTTCAATTTGGCAGAGTTGGCAGTTACAGGTTCTGTCCGCCCGGATAGTTTTTGCCTTGTATGTTTTTTCTTCCATTTGGTATATTGGCGAATCATGTCTCGTCATATATGTCTCGCATTGTAAAGAAGTTTACTAGTATAAGATTTGATTGTTCCTTTATTTGCATCTGGTTTATTTGGCGTGGTTTGGTTGAGTGTTCCTGCGACCTAGTTTCTGATTTCTGCCCTTCACAAATTTTTACACATAGTTTCTCCTGGCGAAGGGTGCCAAAGAGAATTCTCAGGTGATCTACGTGATCGGCTTGAGTCTGGCTATAGATCAATATGTCATCGAAATAAATCACCAGAAACTTGCCCATGTAGAACTGCAACACCTCCGTCATAACTCTCATGAAGATGCTAGGGGCGTTCAATAGCCCAAAAGGCATGACTGGCCACTAGTAGAGACCGTATTTGGTCTTGAATGTAGTCTTCTACGCATCTCCCTCACAAACTCGTATTTGATGGTATCCGCTACGGAAATCGATCTTGGAGAAGATTTGGGCATCGGACATAGTATCCAGTAAGTAATCGAGTCGTGGGATTGCGAAGCGATACTTGATCGTGATTTTATTAATTGCGCGACTATCAATGCACATACGCCAACTACCGTCCTTTGTAGGGTAAGAAAGACGGGAACCGCACACGGACTCATACTCTCACGAATAAACTGCTTCTAAAGAAGCTCATCAACCTGCCTATTGAGCTCAGCGTGCTCATCCGGGTGCATACGATAATGGGGCAGGTTTGGAAGAGAAGTCGCCCGGGACTAAGTCAATAGCATGTTGAATGTCCCGTGGAGGGGGCAGCTCATCAGGCATGATATCCGCAAACTCACCTGGGAGGGGGCGCACCGCTAGGGGGTGGTCAACAAGGGTGCCCTTAGATGCCTGAGTGGCGGTCACAACGTAAATGACATTCGACTCAATACTATCTCGCAGGAACTCACCTCGCATCAAGATATGTAGGGTCCTCGAAGCACTCGTGCTCATTGACGGCTCAACCATACTCTTGGATCTCTCCCTGGGCTGGGTAGGCGTCAATGTAATCTTTCGCCCCTTGTCGTAAAAGACACACGTGTTCGAACAGCCGAAACACGTGACGTCACGAACAAATAGCCTGGGGCGGCCGAGTAACACATGGGCGACGTCCATAGGGATAACATCACACCAGACCCGATCCTGAAATGAAGCAATGCTAATCGGGACAAAGCAGCGTTGGGTGACCTGAATCGATGTCTTATCTACCCAGACGACACGATAGGGGTGGAGGTGAGGCTCTGCCTTCACCTGCATACGGTCAAGCCCCTTTTGGGTAACGATGTTTACACTACCCTCACTGTCGATGGCCAACTTGCAGGGTCTGCCTGCACTAGGAAAGTACGTGTAAAAAATGGGGGTGCGTCATCAATCCTCATCTACACGAGGGGTGTGTAGGAGGCGCCTAATCACTCCCACCTCCAATGATCTCTCTGCGTCGCTCTCCCAACCTTACTCAATAGTAGCCATAATTTCCTCTGTAACCTCCTCATCTTCCTCTAAATTATGCTCCCCATCCTCAACTAGCAGGGTTCGCGTGGGGCATTGCGCCGCCACGTGTCCTCTGCCAAAACATTTATAGTACAGAATACCCCTAGATCGCTGGCCATCAGTGGCGACGGCCTTGCCGTTAGTGTCTGTGGGAACACGTGAGGGTGCAGCCATGGTGGTCTGGGGCGGAGCGGGTTTCCTAAAAGTCGAGGAATCAGTCCGAGAGGGGAACTACCTCGTGCTAGATGACCGGAGGTACTGCTCGTACTCAAGAGCGAGCTGAAATATCTAATCGATGGTCTCTAAGCGAAGGGGAATCAACTCTCTCCGAATTTCAGAATGTGGGCCTGCCTTGAAACGAGAGGCAGTGGTGATAGGCTCCGAGACGTCACTCCTAACGACTAGCTCATCGAAACGAGTCATACACAGCGACAGTGAGTGTCCCCTACCGTAAGTTTTGTAACTGCTCAAATAACTGGTCTCGGTAGGACGCGGGGAGGTATTTCTCGCTCAGTCTTTGCTTCATCTCATCCCATCTGGCGATGGGGTAATAACCATCTCGCTCCAAAGCTCTCTCTACGCTAATCAAGAATACCTTAGCCTACCCGACTAGCTCCATTTTTGCGAAGCAAACACAACACGTGTCCTTAGAAGCCTGAGTGGCGGCCACAACGTAAATGATATTCGACTCGATACTATCTCGCAGGAACTCACCTCCCCTCAAGATATGTAGGGGCCTCGAAGCACTCGTGCTCACAGACGGCTCAACCATACTCTTGGATCTCTCCCTGGGCCGGATAGGCGTCAATGTAATCTTTTGCCCCTTGTCGTAGAAGACACACATGTTCGAACGGCCGAAACACGTGACGTCGCGATCAAACAGTCAGGGGAGGCCGAGTAACACATGGGCGACGTCCATAGGACGTCCATAAGGATAACATCACACCAGACCCGATCCTGAAATGAAACAATGCTAAACGGGACAAGGCAGCGCTGGGTGACCTGAATCGCCGTCTTATCTCCCCAGACGACACGATAGGGGTGAGGGTGAGGCTCTGCCTTCACCTGCATACGGTCAAGCCCCTTTTGGGTCACGATGTTTACAAAACTCCCGTTGTCGATGGCCAACTTGTAGGGTCAGCCTACACTAGGAAAGTACGTGTAAAAGATGGTGTATAGCCAATCCTCATCTGCACGAGGGGTGTGTAGGAGGCGCTTAATCACTCCCACCTCCAATGATCTCTCTGCGTCGCTCTCCCAACCTTCCTCGATAGTGGCCTTAATTTCCAACATAACCTCCTCATCTTCCTCTAAACCATGCTCCTTATCCTCACCTAGAAAGGTCTGCGTGGGGCACTGCGCCGCCACGTGTCCTCTGCCAGAACATATATAGCACAGTATACCCCCAGATCGCTATCATCAGTGGTGACGGCCTTTCCGTTAATGTCTGTGGGAACACGTGAGGGTCCAGCCGTGATCGTCTGTGACGGAGCGGGTTTCCTAAAATTCGAGTAATCAGTCCAAGAGGGGAACTGCCTTGTGCTAGATGACCAGAGGTACTGCTCATACTCGAGAGTGAGCTGAAATATCTGATCGACGGTCTCTAAGCGATGGGGAATCAGCTCTCTCTGAATTTCAGAACGTAGGTCTGCCTTGAAACGAGAGGCAGAGGCGATAGGCTCCTCCGAGACGTCACTCCTAACGACTAACTCGTCAAAGCGAACCATATACTTGGCGACAGTGAGTGTCCTCTGCCGTAAGTTTTGTAACTGCTCAAATAACTGGTCTCGGTACGACGCGGAGAGGTACTTCTCGCTCAGCCTTTGCTTCATCCCATCCCATCTAGCGATGGGGTAATAACCATCTCGCTCCAAAGCTCTCTCTCTACGCTAATCTAGAATACCTTAGCATGTCCGATCAGCTTCATTTTTGCGAAGCGAACACAACACTCGTCACTCATATCATACCACTCGAAATAGTGGTCCTTGTCCAGGAGCCAATCGCTGGGCTTTTGGATCCAGACGACCATCGAACGGAGGGGCATCGAGTCGAATACGACGAGTGATGTCAAAGTGGTGGCCACCTCTCCGTGGGTCGGGATAATACTCGAGGTAATCATCATGGGCGTAGTCGTATCGAGCGGGTGGGGGACCGCGCTCTCTTCGACCCAGGGGATAATACTCATCGCGGTGATGATCACGAAGACCGTGTGGGGGTACACGATCTCTGGGCTCAGGTTGAGGCTGACGTGGCATACGGTACTCTTCACGCTGATGGGGAGGTCCATCACGTGCCGGATATGGATTTCACCTTATCGGCGGAGCTGGGGCTCGGTGAGAAATATCACGACGGTGGCGGTCTGCTGGAGGCTGACTATCTCTCGGGCGCTGGTCAGGGCGTGGAGGAGCATCAGGGTCGTCCTCAAGTGAATAGTCATGCTGTGTTGGAGTATCCCTGGCATTCTCTAAGTGGTCTAAACAAAGATTCACCTCGGCAAGATCACAACGCATATCATTGAAGTGAGCACTTAAGGTGTCAAAACGATCAAGGATATGGCACTGAAACTCAGCAAAAGCGGCACCCGAATTCGAGCTCGTCGTTCGGTCGTCCGTGATTTGTGGATCTACCATGCTTCTTCTAAAAATCCTACCACTACGGAGCATACAAATGGCCCGACCTGTGTCCTGATACCAATTAAAGTAGGGTAGGCTATGAGGTGCCCAAAACCAAGCCTACTAGGGGCTGGATGTAAATGCGACACACAAACCCTAATCTAAATGCAATGCAACCGTCGATGAAGGCGACGAATAATTCAGAGCAATGAAAATAATAACACCACTCAAAATAATTAAATAACAAAGAACAACATTCAATTTAGCAATTACGTAATGGCTTTCCTCCGCTCGGAGGGCCAAAGCTAAGTGTACGGCGAATTGGTCCCACCTACAAATTATAATCGGATCGCAACAAATTTCTGCAAGCATGAATCTAAGCAAAGCATGATAATCAATCAATAATAATGTTAAATCAAATATGTCAATACAACGAGAGACTCACCAAAGTAACGGGCTGACCGAGTCACCGTAGATTCCGGAGCCGGATATATAGAATGACGATCAAATGTGGAACCGATAGTGTGAAAATGATGGCAGTGGCTGTCCTAGGCGGTAGGTGATGAGATCGGATAAGAAATGAATAGATCTGGCCATGTACGAGTAAATCCGGGTCGGAGAAAGGTAGATCCGTTGTTTTGGGACGGATCCAAGCTAGTGGACGGTGTATGGGTGGTGGAAATAACGGATCGGGAGCTAAAAACTCTAGAGCAACCCCGCCTTTATATTGGTTACAAGATGCTCACTACAATACTAAACCCTAAACCCTAGATCTGGACTAATGCTAAAAACTACAAGATGCTCACTACAATGCTAAAAACTCTAGATCTGGACTAATCTAGAATCTTAGGCTGAAAGAGATGGATCCACGAAAAAGGAGTGAGTAGGGGGTCGGCCGAAGGTGGGGGAAGATGTGGTCGGTCGTGGAGAGGTGGGGATAGGGCGGTAGGGCTATGGAAGGGGCGCCGGCTCTGGAGCAGGGACGGGGTGGCTAGATCGGGTTGAGGGGGGTCGGGAAAGGCTAGTCGGTGATGTTGGAGGCGACCTGGGCTGTGGATGTGGGAAGGGTTGCTGGAGGTTTTCAGCGGGCTATAGAGGGGGAAGGGGGCGGCAGATAGAGGGTTTGTGTTGGGGAAAAGAGGCATATGGATAGGTGGTACCTTGGGGGAAAGATTGAGCGTCTTGAAGTCACTTAGGGTTCCACGGCGTCGACACCGTGGGGTGATCACGGAGTTCCGGGATTTTCTTTCTTCAAAACATGCAATGCCTCCATTCAGCCTCTAACACCTATATTTATAATAAGAAGAAGACTAGGGCATCCCAATCAACAGCTATTATTGGCCGGTGGGAAAAATATATAAATATAACAATAATAAATCGAAATATATAAAGTAACATATGATCTCGACTCGCGACGCGGATCCGGACACATCCGCTAAGTCGGATCGGCGATCCGGTCAAGTCCTCCTATGCGAATAAATAAACTTGGGTCCTGCCTTGCGGCGAACCCCTTCTGGTGCACGATCTAATGGATCGCCATCAAAAGTTCTACACCTTTGTGATTGTTTATAATTACTCTATGTTCACCTGGGTGTTTTTCCTTAAACAAAAGTCAGATACCCTGTAAATATTCACTAGATTTGTCAAACAAATTCAAAATGAAATGAGCAGTTCTGTGGCCAAGATCATGAGTGATCATGAGACTGAATTTATATCTGGTGTTATGACCAAATTTTATGAATGCCTAGTTATCTTTCAAAAGTTTTCCTCTTCTAGAATTCCACAACATAATGTTGTTGTAGAGAGAAGTAATAGAACTCTAATTGAAGCTTGTAGAACAATGCTGAGTGACTCCTCACTTCTAGAATACTTCTGGGCTGACCTGTCAACACAGCCTGTCATGTTCAGAACAGGGTCTTAATCAACAAGACTCGCAATAAGACACCCTATGAGCTTGTAAAAGGCAGAAAACCAACCTTGACCTACTTCAAAATCTTTGGAAGTAAGTGTTATGTATTAAAAACAATGGAAAGCACTTTCTGACTAAGTTTGTTGAGAAAGCTTATGAAGAAATTTTTGTTGGGTATAGTTCTAAAGGTAGAGCTTACAAAATATTTAACAAAAACCAGAGTAGTAGATGAGTTAATTCATGTTGTATTTGATGAGACCAACCTAATCTACAAGGGCTGGTCTAGTTTTTCTAATGTTGCAGGTATTGAGCAAAGCTTGGAAAGGGCATCCATTAATGACCAAAAGAAGAAGAGAGAACTGACATCACCTGATGAACTAATCCAAGATGGAAGCACTTCCAAAGAAGATGATAATGAAGCTGCTGAAAGGACAGAGCTAACTGAAGCCCACCCTGAACCTGAAGAGCAGGAGAATGTAGAAAGATTGCCAACAGCTGCAAGGCATCTAAGGGCCCACCCTCAAACTCAAATCATTGGTAACCTGGATCTTGGAGTACAGACAAGAAGAAGTGCTATAAATGAAGTCCTCCACCTGAGATTTCTCTCTCATATAAAGCCAAATAAGTTTGAGGAAGCCAACTCAGATTCATCCTGGACCTTGGCTATACAAGAAGAGCTGGAACAATTCAAGAGATGCAAGTTCTGGAAGCTGGTTCTCAGGCCTCTCAACCACAATGTCATTGGGACAAAGTGGATATTTAGAAACAAACTGGATGAACAAGGAATCATTATCAAGAACAAAGCAAGACTGGTTACAAAAGGTACAAACAAGAAGGAATAGACTTTGATCAGACTTTTGCACCAATGGCTAGATTAGAAGTCATAAGGTTGTTTCTAGCATATGCAACTCACAAAAGGTTTAAGGTTTTAACAAATGTATGTGAAGTCTGTCTGCATCAATAGAGATTTAAAAGAGCAAGTGTATATAAAACAACCTATAGGTTTTGTAAATTACTCTCATCCAATTCATGTTTATCATTTAAGAAAATCTTTATATGGTCTTAAACGGGGACCTAGAGCCTAGTATAAGACTTTATCTAATTTCTTCATTGAAAACCAATTCTCAAGAGGTAATATAGACAATACATTATTTCTAAGGGAAATTAGAAGTAAGATTTTGCTAGTATAAATCTATGTAGATGACATCATCTTTGGATCTACAGATGATAACTTTTGCGAAAAGCTTGCTAAACTTATGCAAGGGAAGTTTGAAATGAGCAACATGTGAGAACTAAAATACTTTATATGGCTCCAAGTGAAGCAATCTGAAGATGGGATTTTCATCTCACAGACCAAGTTCACAAAAGAGCTTATAAAGAAGTTTAGAATGGAGAGTGCAACCTCTATGAAGACTCCAATTGGCTCAAATGTATCTCTAGACAAGGATGAAAAGGGAAACCTTTTAAAGAAACTATGTATAGATATATAATTGGTTCACTGCTTTATCTAACTGCTAGTAGACCAGACATCATGTTTTTCACATGTGTTTATGCTAGGTATCAAGTGAACCCTAAGAAATCTCATTATACCTCTGTCAAGAGGATTATAAGATACCTAAAGGGTATACCTAATCTTGGTTTATGGTACCCTAAGAGTAATGGTTTTAAGCTAACAGGCTTTTCAAATGCAGACTTCGCGGGATATAAGAAAGACAGGAAGAGCACTTCGGGAACATGTCAGTTTTTTGAAAGAATGCTCATTTCCAAGAGCAGTAAGAAGCAGACAATTGTGGGCATATCAACAGCAGAGTCAGAATATATTTCAGCTAGAAGTTGTACTTAAATCTTTTGGATACAGCACCAATTACAAGATTACAACATCCAGCTAAGTAAAGCACCTTAATTCTTTGACTATCTAGTGCAATCTTAATTACCAAAAATCATGTGTCTCATAGTAGGACCAAGCATATTGAGATAAGGTATCACTTCATCAGAAAGGATGTAGAAAAAAAAGATATCTTTCTTGAGTTTGTCCCTACTGACAAGCAAGTGACAGACATCTTTACTAAGCCTCTGAATAAAGAGAAGTTTAATTTTTTTAAAATTGAACTAGACAAGTTGAATCTTTAATGAATTTCATGCCTAGCCACTCCACTATAGGATGTGTCCTGTATTTCTTTTATTATTATTCTTTGGTGTGCCAATAGAATCTAGGGTTTTAACTAAATTGCAGGCAAAAAGACTGAATATGGAAAAATGTGGGGCTATACGGAAACAGTAAAGAAAATTCAATCAAAAAAGGATATTGGCACCTTATTTATACAAATTTTATTCCTTAAACAGGTACGCACTATTTGAAAATTTTTTATATTACTAAAATTAAAAAGATCGGGAACATTAGTTAAAATAAGCTCTAAAACTCCGAACGTCTGCACCATCGTTCTCACACTCTGCTCTCATTTCGGCAAAGAAAAGCCTCTCTCCTTCTCACCTTAGCTTCGTCAATGGCACCCAAGGAGAGTTCGTCGGATAAAATCAACACTGGCAGCGAAATCGTCAGGGGCGACTTCAGAACCTGTTCGAAAGACATTCAAAATGTGATATTCCTCTTAAGCACAGCAGGCTTAGAAGTAATATTAACAGAACCGACAAGAATAGTACCAACTGCAGAAGAGGAATTTTTCAAGAATGCTGAGGTAAGCAGTTTCGGCTCCAACATCAAAACTTCAGTGCTCAATCACCGCCTTAGAATCATGACATGGAGCATAAGCCGTCTCTAAGAACTTCCCACCCTTCAAGAAGGTGAAAAGGAGGAAGAAATCACCAAGGAGGGCATTGTTGCAGTCCTAGCATAGTGCGATTCCTCTGGAAAGGAATATGGTTCATTAGAGAAAAGTGATATAAATGCACCAGGGAAACTTTGGCTGACATAATTGGAAGAGCTCTGTTATGCAATCCTGGATCTCATAATCGAATTTTCAAGGAAATGTTCAGGATAATGACTGTTGTCATCATTATTAGGAGAACTGATTGGAGCAACCTAGTTCTCAGGAAGCTGAAAGCATGCATGGCTACCCCCAACATGGGGAGAATAGTTTCGATGTACCTAGCCAAGAGCCTAGGAGATAGGCTGGATAAGACTCCTGAAGTTCTTCTCCACTACCTGAAGAAAATGGGCTACAGAACCATAGATGGGTGGGATAAATCTTTTCCCAAACTTAAAAAGGGAGGAGCATGCTCCAGGCTCTCCCAGGGAGAGGAGAAGAAGGAAAAAGAAAAAAGTTGAATCTAGCCCCAAAGGAAGAAGGTACAGCCTGCTGAAAGCTCAGTTCCATCCCCCAGTCATGTTGAGGGGGAGCATACAGGGGAACATCGCCCTGAAATCTCTACACCAGTGATCTCAGAAGATCTTGAAAGCACAGCCCCTACGGAGTAATCCAGGGGTGTGGCTGATCAGGGAAGACTAGAGATGGGTAAAGTTCACCAAAAACTTCCCGCCCAAGAAATTGTTGAGCTGGTCCGAGGAAAAGTTCATGAAGAACATGCTCCTCAATTCACTGCTACAGAAGTGCAGGAAGCCTCCACACTTCGCACTAAAGCGGTGGAAGGAGGAAGTCTTCAACGCTTCTACCTGACAGGTATAGTTGAGGGGGAGCCTGTTCCTGAGGTTTCCATCCAACAAACTGAAGTTGTTGAATCCATTGAGGACATTCAGGGGGAGTCTAATCCGGATGACTCAGTCCAGGGAAAGGTTACCATGGAAGAGGTAGAGAAAGTGGTTTGCAAAGTTCTGGCCTTCGCTGTAATAGTACCTCATGCTGAAGACAACTCCACAGAATTCAACCCCACTAGCCATGAGATAGTGTTATGGAAAAAAAGAGTGTGCTTGAGGACCAAGACCCTAATATAGGAACCTCACAACGGTCTACTCCTGACTGTCTATATGAGATTATGAGGGTCCTGCAGACACCTCTCAGAGAGCTGTTGAGGCTGAGCCACAAGCCCCAACTGCTCAACCAACTGAAGAACCTAGTTCTTTCTTGGCTCAGTTGCAACAAATGATGGATACTCAAAGGAGTATAGAAGTCTTTGTGGAAAAGACAGTCCAAGGACTGGAGACTAAAATGAAAGAGAAAAAAATAGTTGAAATGGAAATGCATCATCTGAATACTCAAACCTTTCAGTTCTTCATGAAGACAGTAAACGTTGTGGACTTTACAGCAAGACAAAATGACATAACACATCAGGGTATTCAAGCTATCATAGACAACCAGAATGTCACTAAACATAACTTATATCAGGCATTCCTGACAACCAATGCAAGAATGACTGATAACAGGATGGCAATCATGGAAAGGATAGACTCATGCAACCAGCTGTTAGAGGGGCATCTACTGCAAACCAAGAACACAAAAGTAGCTGGAGTAAACATGTCGCAAGACAGGATTGGTGAAGCTCAAGAGGCTATCTCCAAAGAAACAGTTAAAGAACTCGAAAAGGGGGAGAAGTACAATATCCATCACTCTACTCAGCGGGCCATTTGGACTACAAACACAGTCAGAGAAGGATTGGGTTTGGACCCACTAAACAATTCTCCTCAACCTATCATTCCTGAATCAGGCCCAGCTGCAGAATATGGTTATTTCCCTTCAGAAGATTATGAAGAAGCTTGGGAAGGATATGATCTCACTCCTCCAACAGCAGAGCAAGGAGAAACATCTTCTAGGAAGACGAGGATTGATCAAGTCCAGGATGAGATCATGGAAGCAAAGCAGAGAAGAAGAATTGAAATTCAAAATATGTTAGGATATGAACATTGGAGTCCCATATCCAGCAATATCACTTTCTACATCTGGAACAATTTTGGCAAGTATGGAATCAATATCTCCAGATACCACAATTCAGTGGAATGGAAAAAACATGAAGATCGGGAGACAAGGAGGAGAATTCATAGAAGGAAAACTCAAATGGTCCTCCTCCTCCCAGATACATTTCAAAGCCACTGGAATATTTTGACAGACAGAAAGAGAAGATTTTTAAAGTGCTAAGAACCTTGGGATAACCTAACTGATGTTTTTGGGATGTTTTTATCTTGGTTAACTTAATGTAATTCTCGTTGTTTCTAATCAAGTTAATATAAATCTGAATTGTTTCTCTGTCCAAATTTGTCTTAGTTTATTTTTATATATCTATGGTTATTGTCATATGAAATTCTGATTTCTTCATATATAGAGAGATTGTTGGGAAAATTGTCCTCAAGATTTCTGATTTGAATAAGGCCTCAAGATGATAATAAAATCTTATATTTGATGGATGTTTGAGTTTTGGTGTGACAGGTATAACTAGAGTGCATGGTTAATGTTATTGAAAAACACATGATCACCCAAACAGGGTTTTGCCCCTGTAATCCCTCAAGCAATAAAAGTTATGTTGACCTCGGTCCTAATCATATATTAGACATGTCACTATAAGGAAGAAAGTCATTAAGAACAAAAGAAAACAGATGCAGAAACAGAAATTTGTTTAAGTACAACATCGAGTGCGTAGGAAAAATTCTAAAGAAAAATTCGACTGCATCGACTCCATGGTTACAAAAAAAGTTCAATTGCATCAACTTCATGGTTAAGAAAAAAAATTGATTGCATCGACTTCATGGCGAAGGAAAAGTTCGACTGTATCGACTTCATAATTAAGGAAAAGTTCGACTGCATCGACTTCATAACTAATAAAAAGTTCTATTGCATCAACTTCATGGCTAAGGAAAAATTTGATTGCATCGACTGCATCGATTACATGGTGACAGAACTTTTTTCAGGCTGAATTGGCTAAGTGTCAAGAATTTCCTTATATGACTTTAATGTGTTTTAAGCTGACTACATATAAATCATGAGGGTCATTTGACCTTGCCTATGTTATCATGTTATGGTCACTTAGAATTATTTTCACGAGCCTGACACGTGGCACAACGGCTATATCCTTGATTTAGGGCGCAGATTATGCAGAGAATTTAAATCAAATTAATAGGCGGGATTTGCTACATATATTCAGAGATTGCCAGCGGGGGAATTATACTCATTCATTTGAGAATATTTTCAGATTTCAAAATTCTTCCTTAGACAGATTCTGTCAGTGTATGAAGATTTCATTTCTGGATTGTTACCTAAAGTATTTGCTAGCAGATTGAAGAATTCAAGCCAGAATGTTTCCTTTTCTATAATCCTTCCTTAGGCCAAATAAAAATAGTCGTTTGAGCATTCCTAATTCAGAATTTGACTAATGAGAATTGACTAGCAGTTGGAATATACTATTGCAGATCTTATACACTCTGTTGACCAAGTCAAGTATATAAGGGGGACTAGAAAATTTAAGAAAAAGTTCATTGCCAACTTTTACAAGAAACCCTGAGAAAATCTTTACTCCATTTTTTGTGAAAGTATTGGGCAGTGTTCATACATTCTAAAGAATCCATTCTTCACTCACTGCAAGATTCAAAGAAAGGCTCTTCCTGATCTTACTTCAGCAACATTACTTCTGAAGATCTTTTCTCTGGTACAAGTACTCTTGATCAAGCCCAGCTCATTTCAAGAAGATTATTTCAAGTGATGATCAAGGAAAAGAATAAGAAGCATGTTGTGTGCTTCTACCTGAAGACTCAAGCTCTAGGGTGTTGAGTCAAATCTGTATTCTATTTTTTTGTAGGATTCCTTTATGAATCTGAGCTCTAGGATCTATAATAGATCTGAGTGTAGATCTCTGCTGATTGAGTCTGAGTTGTAGAGCTTGTGGAGCCTGAGTTGTAGGGCTTGTGGAGCCTGAATTGTAGGGATTGTGGAAAGCCTAAGTTGCAGGGCTTGTGCTAAGCCTGAGGTGTAGGATCTGTGGAAGATCTGAGTTGTAGGACCTGTGTGAGGGTCTGAGATAGGGAACTTGTGTCCTGAGTTGTAAGATCTGAGGATCTGAGGATCTGAGGAGAAAATTTTGGACAAATATGGCCTAAGCTAGCTTTCTGCTAGATAGGTGAAGGGGAAAAGTGGATGTACTCATTCTTGGGAAACCACTATAAATTCTTGTGTGATGTGTGTTGTGTTGTGCCTTACTGTACTGTTTTACTTTATCATTATGCTCATAAAAAAAACTCAAGAAACTCAAAACTAAGTAAAACACTTATTCACCCCCCTCTAGGTGAGTAGTAACCCTTAACTTTCAAGTAGCAACAGAAACCATAACTCTCAAAATAAAAAATCAGCATCTTTTTCTACAGCTTCCCAACCTTCCAGCAAGAGTTCAAAGAAAGTTCAGAAAAAGGTCTCAACCCCTTTTATGTCATGTGTCAAATGCTTTCACTTTGGACACATCGCGAACTCTTGTAGGATGAAGGGACGATGTTCGATTAAACAAATCTGAGTGTCTAAGATTTCTACCTACTCTATGGGAGGGACCTCTTGGATATCCGGATCTTTACTTTCATCTTCTTTCTAGGTATGTTGACATGCTAAGGACAAGGAAGACATGTGGTATTTGGACTCAGGATGCTCCAAATAAATGACAATTTGTGAGCCCTAAACATTAATGCTTTGTTGTGGTGGTTGTTCCAACTTTATAGGCCATGGAATGTGGATTCATTATTTCTGATTATTAAATCTCAATTTTTCAATTTCGGTTTTTCAGACATTAATTCTATTAAAGCTTTGATGTTTCACATTTCACACTTCAGTTTAATCACTATGTATGACTTTTAAATTGATCTCAGTTAAGATTGTTGATGGGCTCCACCTTAATTTATAAGAAAAAGGAGACCCCCATGATCCCCATGAATGGAGATCATGGGCGGGCCCCCCTAACCCCCATGATCTCTCATGGAGATCATGGGAGTGGGCCCCCTCTCTCCCCACCATTAGGGGAAGGAACCGCCCCCGGCGGTTCCCCTCCGGCCATGGCCGGCCGGCCACGATCATGGCCGGCCGCGGCCATGGCCGGCCGCGGCCATGGCCGGCCGCGGCCATGGCCGGCCGCGGCCATGGCCGGCCGCGGCCATGGCCGGCCGCGGCCATGGCCGGCCTCGGCCATGGCCATGGCCCAGCCATGGCTGGCCTCGGCCATGGCCATGGCCCAGCCATGGCCGGCCTCGGCCATGGCCGGCCCCGGCCATGGCCCCGACCATGGCCGGCCGCCGCCGTGGCCATGGCCGCCCGACCATGGCCGGCCGTGGCCATGGCCGCCCCGGCCATGGCCGCTCGGCCATGGCCGGAAGTGGCCATGGCCGCCCCGGCCATGGCCGCCCCGGCCGTGGCCACCCGGCCATGGCCGGCCTCGGCCATGGCCGGCCCCGGCCATGGCCCCGACCATGGCCGGCCGCCGCCGTGGCCATGGCCGCCCGACCATGGCCGGCCGTGGCCATGGCCGCCCCGGCCATGGCCGGAAGTGGCCATGGCCGGAAGTGGCCATGGCCGGAAGTGGCCATGGCCGCCCCGGCCGTGGCCACCCGGCCATGGCCGGCCGTGGTCATGGCCACCCCGGCCATGGCCGCCCCGGCCATGGCCGCCCCGGCCATGGCCGCCCCGGCCATGGCCGCCCCGGCCATGGCCGCCCCGGCCATGGCCGGCCGTGGCCATGGCCGGCCGTATCCTTGGCCGCCGCCGGCCTCCCTCGCCGGCCGCCCGGCTGCCGCCGCCGTCATGACGGCCCGCCATCGTGGGAACCTCTCCCCGCCGTCCGATCGAGGGAGAGGCCCCACCGGCCGTCCGATCGGGACAAAACCACCCACTAACCCACTATGTTAGTGGTGGGGCCCGTCGTAACTTCCCCCTGGAGCCTATAAAAGGACCCCAGGGGCTCCTCATTTCCTAACTTTTCTCCTCCTACGCTTCTTCTTCTTCTTCTTCCTCAGGTGGGAGCTTTCCCGTTCTTCTCCGCCGGCGGCCACCCCTCGTCGCCAACCACCAGCGGCCGCCTCTCGCCGCCAACCGCCGACGGCCACCCGCAGCCTCCAGCGGCCACCAACGGATACTAGCACTCGCCAACAGCTACCAGAACCTGTCATCGACTATTGGCACTCCACCAGAGCTCAGTTACAAGAGGAGCACTCCAAGGACTAAGAAGGACGCACAAAGGAAGCCGTGACAACCCCTGGACACGCGTCGCCTCTGAGCGCATGCGACTGAAGTATCTCGCCCATTCCACCATCCAAGTCCCGTTGGCGTGGCAGTCTGTTGCCCACCAACGAGCGCATATACTCTCTCTCTCCTCAAGATTGTAACGGGAGCGGCCTGTCGCCCCGATTTCCCCCGTCAAATTGTAGACTCCAACAAGCTAGTGGATTTTGATCGGCACCGACCCGGTCACGTGGTTTTTCACCCGGTTGAAGGGTTTTCCACGTTAAAACGTCCCGTGTCCATCCCCCATTTTTCAACTGACTGTGTGCGCGTTCGACCGCTCCGCGAGCTAAGGCGGTCCAAGAATATCCGGCCCGACCGGAGCATCGAGTTAGACCGCAACAGTTTGGCGCCGTCTGTGGGAAACATTCCCAATATCCTTCACAGAGCAAGTTCATCACAATGGCAAAGAGGAGTACCCGCACCGCAGAAGGATCCGCACTTGGCGGACACACTGAGCCTGCACGATCTCACTCTCTGGTAGACGTGCCACTGACCGCCGAAGCAGCGCTCGCCCCTGTCGCCGCTCTGGAGGGGCGTGTCCGCCAAATGGAGGAGCAGCAGACAGAAATGCTCACACTGCTTCGTAACTTGGGAGCGCCTCCAGCTCCGCCCAGGTCACCTCCGCCAGCTAACCATCCTCCACTATTTAATCCACCAAGGAACCAGGAAGACCCTGTGGAGCAGGAAGGACCCGAAGATCATTCAGATGCCGCCAGTTCGGCTCATCCCCATCTAGGAAGAGCAGGGGCAGATCGCCCCCGCGATCCAGTTAACAATGCTCCCATCCACCCTCTACTAACTCGTCAAGAGATCAGGGAGGCTGTGGCTGAAGAATGCCGCCAAGCTGCAAGAAGAGATTCCACCCTCAGCGAACGCTTTATCAAGGCTCCCCCTTGACCCAGCAGATCCTCGATCATCCAATTCCACCCGGGTTCAAACTCCCAAGCGTCGAAACATTCGACGGAACTGACGATCCACTCGAGCATGTCAATCATTTCACCACCATCATGAGGATCTTCCATGCCACCGATCAATTGTTATGTCAAGTATTCCCAACTACTCTCAAAGGGCAAGCTCGAACATGGTTCCACTCTTTAAGGCCCGGTACCATTGCTAGTTATGCCGAGCTAACCAGACAATTCTCTGACCAATTCATCGCTAATCGAAAGATTGTCCGTGATCCATCTCATCTCTCTGGAATCCGCCAGAACGAAGGGGAAACCCTCAAAGAATTCTTTCGACGTTTCACTGCAGAAGCTCGCCAGATCCCGGGCGTCGACCCCGAACTCCTACGTGGAGTATTCCTGGGGGGTCTTCGCCCCAGCGGCTTCTATTCGGCACTCATGAGAGAGACCGTACCCAACTACCCGGATCTGGTGCACAGAATTGAGACACAGATAGCCGCAGACGAAGCTATTGAAGCTCATAGGCGACAGTTCGATGGAGTACAGAAAAGGCAAAGAGATAAAGAGCCGGCTCCTCAACGGCAGGAAGGAAGATTCCATGAGGAACGTCGAGCCGGACAACGCAGGCGTGACTCACAGAGAGATCCCCCTAGGGACTATACCCCTCTCAACACTTCTCGCACCAACGTTTTGTATGCCATTCAGAATGAACCTGCATTACAGCGACCAAGGCAACAACCTCCTAATCCCAAGAACGATCAATCAAAGTATTGTGAATATCATCGGACAACTGGGCACACCACTGAAAAATGTGCTCGCCTAAAGGAGGAAATCGAGCGTTTAATCCATTTAGGACTACTCGGCAGATTTCTACAAGGAAGGGTCCAAGAGCAGCAAGACCCGCCTAGGCGACCCAGGGACCATCAGAATGCCCCGCCAGCGCCCGCAGGAGGAAGGCAAGCAGTAGGAAACATTGAGACTATTGTCGGGTCACCTATTCTAACCTCACAGATACTGTCAGTCCACTCTGTGAAGGAAACCCATGAAGATAAAAGAAGAAAGCAGGACACCACCATATCATTTGGGGATGAAGACCTTATCAACGTCCGAATCCCGCATCAAGACCCGCTTGTAATTAGCGCCGGAATCGGAAATCCCTGCTATAACGTTAAGCGAATCCTCGTCGATAATGGCAGTTCAGTCGACGTCCTTTTTTCCACCACTCTGCAGAATATGAATATATCTCGACAGCAGCTAACTCCAGCCGCGGGACCAATATATGGTTTCGACAACCATCAGGTCCAAGTCATCGGAACAGTCACTCTACCAGTCACGTTGGGAGAATTCCCAAGGCAGGTTACGCATGAAGCTCAATTCGTGGTAGTAGATTCAAACTCAGCATACAACGCTATATTCGGAAGGCCTGTTCAGACTACCTTCAAGGCCATCCCATCTATCCCCCATCTAGCAATGAAGTTCCCTACTCCTGGAGGAATTGGAGTCGTACGCGGAAACCAGGAAGCCGCAAGGAGTTGTTATTCCAAACAAGCGCAACCCACCGAGCCTACCACGCTAAACATCGATGACTTCGACCTCAGAGATGAAGCAGTTCTGCAGCGGGGGGCACCCTCCGAAGGTCTAATTGAAGTCCCCCTCTCTTCGACAAAGCCGGATCGCACCGTCCAGCTTGGATCCCTCTTACAGGAGCACGAGAGGGAAGAATTAGCAGCCTACCTCCGCAAGAATAAAGATATCTTCGCCTGGTCCCCAGAAGATATGCCTGGGATCGACACTCAGGTCATCCGCCACTCCCTCAACATCAACCCTGCGTGTAAGCCCGTCATTCAAAAGAAGAGGAATTTCGCCCCTGAGAGGCTCCAAGCAATAGAAGAAGAGGTTGAAAAACTCCTGCGCGCGCAATTCATTCGAGAAGTTGGTTACCCTGCTTGGGTAGCTAATGTTGTCCTAGTAAAGAAATCCTCAGGAAAGTGGAGAATGTGTGTGGATTATACAAATCTCAACCAGGCTTGCCCTAAGGACAGCTTTCCACTTCCCAGGATCGATCAACTAGTTGGCTCAACCGCCGGACATCAACTGCTTAGCTTCATGGATGCCTACTCTGGATACAACCAGATTCGAATGGATCCAAGCGACGAGGAACACACGGCTTTCCGTACCGACAAAGGAATTTATTGCTACAGGGTAATGTCATTCGGACTTAAAAATGCAGGAGCCACTTACCAGCGACTCATGAACAAGATCTTTAAAGAACTCATCGGCAGATCCATGGAAGTGTATGTAGACGATATGCTGGTTAAGAGCATTCGCCGGGAAGACCATTTAGAAGACCTAGAAAAATGTTTCAAGATCCTCAGACAATATGGAATGAAGCTCAACCCAAGCAAGTGCGCCTTCGGTGTCACTTCCGGAAAATTTTTGGGGTTCATGGTTACCCAGCGAGGAATAGAGGCCAATCCTGAGAAAATTAAGGCTCTCGAAGAAATGTCTCCACCCAGATCACTTAAAGATGTACAACGGCTGAACGGAAGAATCACAGCACTATCCCGATTTCTAGCTCGGACAGGGGACAAGTACCTCCCTTTCTTCAAAATTCTCCGAGGAGCACGAAGCTCAGGGTTTCAATGGACCGATGAGTGTCAATCAGCCTTTGAATCCTTAAAGCAATACCTGGCCTCTCCTCCACTTCTATCCAAGCCAGCTCCCGGAGAAATTCTCTTTTTATATCTTGCCATCACACCAGCAGCCCTAAGTTCAGTCCTAGTTAAAGACGAAGGGGGAATTCAACGCCCCATCTACTACCTGAGCAAAATCCTTTCTGATACCGAAACCCGTTACCCAGCTGCAGACAAAACAGCCTTAGCACTTGTCTTTTCCGCAAGAAAACTCAGTCCCTACTTCCAGGCACACACTATTAAGGTCCTAACCGAGCTACCACTCCGGGCCATTCTTCAAAAACCCGAAGCATCCGGTCGATTGGTTAAGTGGGCTGTCGAGTTGGGTGAGTTCGATATCCACTTCCTCCCGCGCCCCGTCATTAAATCTCAGGTTTTGGCCGACTTCATTGTAGAGAACACTCTAACGATGGAAACAGAATTTGCACCCACGGAAGCCGGACGAACATGGACGTTATACGTAGACGGGGCCTCAGGGGCTGAAGGAGCTGGGGCAGGCCTGCTCCTCATTAATCCAGAACTCGTTACTCTAGAATATGGACTCCGACTAAAATTCCCTGCCACAAACAATGCAGCAGAATACGAAGCCCTCATCGCGGGACTCAGGCTCGCCATCAGCTGTCAGGTCAAGCAGCTGATCATTTACTCTGACTCACAACTTGTTGTCTCGCAGGTAGAAGGAGAATTTGAAGCCAAGAATGAACAGCTATCCCAATACCTGAAACTCGTCAAGTCCATTCTCATCCAAATCCCACAAATCCAAATTATGCATATCCCTCGAGAACAAAATAACAAGGCAGATGCCCTGTCAAAGCTTGCCACTTCTTCAACGCAATACCAAACAAGAAGGCGCCAAGTTGAAGAAATAGTCTTCCCTAGTATTCACGGCCCGTGGGAAGTAGCGGAAGTCAATAAAGCAAAGGAATCATGGACAGCCCCGCTAATCGCCCATCTGAAGGGCCAACTATCACCGGAAGATCAAAAGGAGGCTCGTCGCCTGAGAATGAGAGCGGCAGCATTCACTTTGATAGACGGGGAGCTATACAAACGGTCCTTTGCAGGACCCTACCTGAAGTGCCTATCAGGAGAAGATGCCGAGTACACGCTCCGCGAAGTTCACCAAGGAGTATGCGGCGAACACCTCGGGGGAAAAGCCCTGGCCAGGAAAATCCTACGGCAAGGATTTTACTGGCCAACCATGAAGAAGGAAGCGACAAAATTCGTTCAGAAGTGCAAGAGCTGTCAAGTACACGCTAACATTCCCCGGCAGCCCCCGGTAGCCCTCACATCGATACAAGGAGCCTGGCCATTCGCACAATGGGGGATAGACCTCCTTGGACCTTTGCCATTAGCTTCCGGTCAAAGAAAATTCATCATTATGGCAATCGATTATTTTACCAAGTGGATCGAAGCAGAACCACTGGCCAAGATAACCGAAGAGAACGCCAAGCAATTCGTCTGGAAGAACATCGTATGTCGCTTCGGCATACCGGCAATCATTATCACAGACAACGGCACTCAATTCACTGGAAAGTCCTTTACCAAGTTATGTGAAGACTTAAAGATAGCATTGCGACACACAGCAGTATCACATCCCCAATCCAATGGGCAAATTGAGGTAACCAACCGTACTATCCTAAAGGGACTAAAAACACGACTAGAAGATGCTGGGGGGCAATGGGTGGACGCTCTTCCTAATGTGCTATGGGCATATCGCACCACAGAGAGAACGCCTACCGGAGAAACTCCTTATAATCTCTGTTATGGAACGGAGGCTATTATACCCGTCGACATTGGCGTCCCTAGTCCTCGGACATCCAACTTCGATCCCCAGATAAACAACGAGGCGCTCCGAGACAACCTTGACCTGATCTTCGAAGTACGAGAAGAAGCCGCTCTTCGCGTCGCCGCCTACCAACAACGCACAGCCCGCTACTACAACCGCCGGGTAAAGGCCCGCTCAATCAACATCGGAGACCTAGTCCTTCGCACCTTGGAAGCTGCCGGGAAGGGAACACAAGGCGACAAGCTATCTCCAACATGGGAAGGACCATTCGTTGTCACCGCTATGGTGAAGCCAGGCACATACAAGCTACGAAACGCCGAAGGAAAAATTCTCCCACGCACCTGGAACGCACAAAATCTACGCCGCTTTTACCAGTAACACATTACGACTCTTTTATGCCGTCATTTTCAATTCAAGACTATGTGATCTATATAAGTCACAAACCTGATCTCATGCAAATACTTTGAATCACGCTTATTACTCAAAGAATTACCTTTTATTTTCTGCAAACACTGCATGTTCTAACGAAATTCGAAGCCGCGAGCCTGTCTCGCGCGAAAAGCCGTGGACCTGTTCCACGCAACACCGTGGGGGCCTGCCCCCCTCACGAAGAAACCACGAGCCTGTCTCGCGCGAAAAGCCGTGGACCTGTTTCACGCAACACCGTGGGGGCCTGCCCCCCTCACGAAGAAGCCACGAGCCTGTCTCGCGCGAAAAGCCGTGAACCTGTTCCACGCAACACCGTGGGGGCCTGCCCCCCTCACGAAGAAGCCACGAGCCTGTCTCGCGCGAAAAGCCATGACAAAGATCAACTCCCACCATCTCGTGTCAAAATACGAACACACCATGACAAAGATCAACTCCCACCAACAACTATCTCGTGTCAAAATACATCTATGCAAAACGCAGGACAACGACATACAAGTAAGGCTATCATAACAAACAATGAATGAGAGCCCTAACAGCGACAATCTCAAAAGCTATGAAAGAAACAAATGACTACAAATAAACAACGAGGCAGACAAAAGCAGATAAACACTACAGCTACTCATCATCAGCGTCTGAGCTAGAACGCTCATCATCTGAAACGTCCGCAAAGCTGAAACTGGAAATATCACACCCAAGATGCTTCCCTATGAAGCGAAAGGCCTTCGAAACACCACGACGAAGCGCTAACTGGCGCATGTCATCCATCTGAGGCTCTACCTCCTTGGACCAAAGGTCATCACGAACCTCCTCCGCGATCAGGCTACGATCCCGCATATAGTCCAAGGACTCCAGGTACTCCGCGAGGCCTGCGGCCTTCAATTCTGATATACGGTCATCCGAAGATAACATCTCTACCTGCGCCCTCGTCGCACAAAGCTGGGTCTCAAGGCCTGCAACCTCATCTCGCGCCGCATGCAATTGAGTCTCCAAGCCAGATATTTCCTCCCTCGCATTTTTCAACATCTGGGCAGTCCTCTCCACCACGGCTTTCTCCACGTCCAAGGAAGCACGCACGTCTTCTAGCTCAGACTTCAGCTCTGACTCAACTCGATGATACTGCCCGATGTCCCGGTCATGTTCTTCCTTGAGAGAAGAAAGTGAACCCATCGACAGTCGAAGCTTCTCCTGCAAAGCAAGATAGCCATCCTTCAGGCTCACGTAATGATCATTCCAGGTGACCGCTATCTGCGCCTGAGTTTCGATCTGCAAAAGGAAAATACGCAATTAGCCGCCTTCAAACAAAAAATAGAAGAAGGAGGAAGAAACAATAAGGCACCAACTTACCGCATCACTCATCGCCTTCAAAGAGGAAGACATCCGAGGAACCGCTGCGCTAGCAAGCGCCCGTGGAGTCGGGGAAACAGGTAACTGCGTCTCTGGAACTGAATCATCAGAAGTTACCGCCACAACGTCAACATCACTACCGGGGGCCATGACCGCTTTTCTCTTGCGGCCTCCTCCCTGAGAAGACGACACCGTCCGTCCTGTGCCAACAGAAATACCACATCCCAACAATCGCTTCTCTTCGACAAACGCATATATGTTGAAGAGACGGTTAGCCAATTCACGAGACTCGGAAAATCCCAACACAGGAGAGAAGTCTCGCTCCCTCCCTTTCACACGGCGACAACGGTCGGGAAGCGCATTCCATACCTCAGGAAGACCCCAAGAGTTCTTCACATATCCGAACAAAGTGTTACCGTGACGACGATCTTTGCGAGACTCAAACTCCAGCCAAACCTTGTTGCTGCGCACCTCGATCCGCTCGCCACCATCAAAGCGCACGTCGCACCAATCACGGAACTGGTCCAAAGAAAGAGAGCCCCCGTGCTCACGAAAAAAAGCAATCAAGCCCATGATACGAGTAACCCCGGTTGGGGCAAACTGGGAAATAGGAACTCCGCAAAACTTCAGAATCTCCACCACCTCGTCGCAGGGAGGAAGACGGAAACCAGATCTGAGCGACACTTCGCAGACAGTCAGCCAACCGCGGGGAGGATTTTGAACACGCTCCTCGGGACGCGGGATCCTCACCTCCAAGTCTGAAGGAAGCCCGAACTTTGTTCTCCAAATAGCAACGCCATCTTCAGTCAAGGAGGAGCGTAGACGCATTGGTCCAGCAGAGCGCTTCGGTACCTGCACACCGCAAAAAATTAGTCATTTCAAAATAGTAAAAACCGCGCACGCAACCCTCTCCATAGGCCGCGCACGGCCTGCGCGCAAGCACCGCCTGCGCGCGCGCGTACACGCAGCCTCGCCAAGTCCGGCCAGCAAGCACGCGGCCTGTGCGCGCGCGCGGCCTGCGCGCGCGCGGCCTGCGCGCGCGCGGCCTGCGCGCGCGCGGCCTGCGCGCGCGCGGCCTGCGCGCGCGCGGCCTGCGCGCGAGGCCTACGCGCGCAGCCTGCGCGCGCAAAGCCTGCGCGCAAGGCCTGCGCGCGCGCGCAGCCTGCGCGCGCAAAGCCTGCGCGCAAGGCCTGCGCGCGCGCGGCCTGCGCGCAAAGCCCGCGCGCGCAAAGCCCGCGCGCGCAAGGCCCGCGCGCGCGGCCAGCGCGCGCACAGCCAGCGCGCGCGCGGCCTGCGCCCGCGCGGCCAGCGCGCGCGCTGGCGGCCTGCGCCCGCGCGGCCAGCGCGCAAGGACAGCGCGCGCGGCCAGCGCGCGCGGCCAGCGCGCGCAGCCTGCACGCACGCGGCCGGCGCACGCGCGACCTGCGCCCGCGCGGCCTGCGCACAAGGCCAGCGCGCGCGGCCTGCGCGCGCGCGGCCTGCGCGCGCTCGGTCCCTCTCCCGCAACGGTGGCACACCACCAACTCCTACGCCTTGCCGGCCCCCGCGCGAGCCCGTCTGGCGTCCGCTGTCCAAACTAGCTCGAACAAGCATACCTTGGAGCCGCTCACCATCGCCGCCATCCCGGATTCCACACCGGCAATCACCACCGCAACCAGAGTTAAAAATCTCTCCCCGTGCTCGCTTCCCTCCCAACTGAAAGAGATTTGGGGGGCAATTGATGGGCTCCATCTTAATTTATAAGAAAAAGGAGACCCCCATGATCCCCATGAATGGAGATCATGGGCGGGCCCCCCTAACCCCCATGATCTCTCATGGAGATCATGGGAGTGGGCCCCCTCTCTCCCCACCATTAGGGGAAGGAACCGCCCCCGACGGTTCCCCTCCGGCCATGGCCGGCCGGCCACGATCATGGCCGGCCGCGACCATAGCCGGTCGCCGCCGTGGCCATGTCCGCCCGACCATGGCCGGCCGTGGCCATGGCCGCCCCGGCCATGGCCGCTCGGCCATGGCCGGAAGTGGCCATGGCCGCCCCGGCCATGGCCGCCCCGGTCGTGGCGCCCCGGCCGTGGCCGGCCTCGGCCATGGCCGGCCCCGGCCATGGCCCCGACCATGGTCGGCCGCCGTCGTGGCCATGGCCGCCCGACCATGGCCGGCCGTGGCCATGGCCGCCCCGGCCATGGCCGCTCGGCCATGGCCGGAAGTGGCCATGGCCGCCCCGGCCATGGCCGCCCCGGCCGTGGCCACCCGGCCATGGCCGGCCGTGGCCATGGCCGCCCCGGCCATGGCCGGCCGTATCCTTGGCCGCCGCCGGCCTCCCTCGCCGGCCGCCCGGCTGCCGCCGCCGTCATGACGGCCCGCCATCGTGGGAACCTCTCCCCGCCGTCCGATCGAGGGAGAGGCCCCACCGGCCGTCCGATCGGGACAAAACCACCCACTAACCCACTATGTTAGTGGTGGGGCCCGTCGTAACTTCCCCTTGGAGCCTATAAAAGGACCCCAGGGGCTCCTCATTTCCTAACTTTTCTCCTCCTACGCTTCTTCTTCTTCTTCTTCCTCAGGTGGGAGCTTTCCCGTTCTTCTCCGCCGGCGGCCACCCCTCGTCGCCAACCACCAGCGGCCGCCTCTCGCCGCCAACCGCCGACGGCCACCCGCAGCCTCCAGCGGCCACCAACGGATACTAGCACCCGTCAACAGCTACCAGAACCTGTCATCGGCTATTGGCACTCCACCAGAGCTCAGTTACAAGAGGAGCACTCCAAGGACTAAGAAGGACGCACAAAGGAATCCGTGACAACCCCTGGACACGCGTCGCCTCTGAGCGCATGCGACTGAAGTATCTCGCCCATTCCACCATCCAAGTCCAGTTGGCGTGGCAGTCTGTTGCCCACCAACGAGCGCATATACTCTCTCTCTCCTCAAGATTGTAACGGGAGCGGCCTGTCGCCCCGATTTCCCCCGTCAAATTGTAGACTCCAACAAGCTAGTGGATTTTGATCGGCACCGACCCGGTCACGTGGTTTTTCACCCGGTTGAAGGGTTTTCCACGTTAAAACGTCCCGTGTCCATCCCCCATTTTTCAACTGACTGTGTGCGCGCTCGACCGCTCCGCGAGCTAAGGCGGTCCAAGAATATCCGGCCCGACCGGAGCATCGAGTTAGACCGCAACAATTGTTTTTTAGCCTTCTGTTTTCATTATTATTTTTGCTGTTCTGCCTCTCTTAATATTTGGAGTAATATTGAAATCAATCTCTGGTATATCTCCTACAATCCAATATTTCTAAATTCAACTGACATGAACCTGATATTCAGCAACTGCAGCATTGCTTACATATGATTATATTAATTTACATTAAATTTCAAAGTCTATTGGTGATGTAAATTATCTTATGAAGATCAATATGAACTAATGTGCTCACTCCCAAGAAACATATGAAACCTTTGAGGCCTATGATAAATTAGTTAGACACCATTTTTTAAGGAACTATCTACCGTCTAATTTACTCATAAGAAGCACAAACACGGGTGGTCACCGGTGATTGTGGTTGTAGATAATTTACTTATATTTCACAAGCTTTGAGGAAATAAAATTTTGAGTAACAGCGTGGTAAAGAAATGGAAATTTTACCGGGTGTTGAACTTTTAGATGCCTTGACTGGCTTGTATGCAAATTCTTCTATATCCAGTAACCTATCATCCTACAAAGTTTAGCGTACAAGTAAGTCCAGGAGAGCAATCACTTACATAAAGCAAACTACCAAAAAGCTAAATCCTCAGTAAAGCCCAAAGAAACAAGTTTAAGCAAAAGAGGAATCAGCAGCACTAGAATTAATTTCCAACTAGCTAAATCAAATGAAATGGAGAGAGAGAAAAATTCCACTGTATAAAACAAACAAAAATTTAGGGAAATTGAACTATACATATTATAATGTCCACAAATTAAATACAAAAAGGAAACAGTTTTATGTATATATGTTGACTTCAAATTTTCACTAAAGATGGCATCAGTTGTTGAATAAACGCACTTTTAGGTTTTGAATTCAAATTTTCACTCTCTTTCTTCTTGCAATCCAATAGTCTGAGAATTGGATTAATACGCCTTAGCCACGGCATAAGATATAGGCTTCATTTGGCAATGTGGTGGCGGTCGTGAACACGGAGGTCATGAACCGTCGTTCATGAACGTCCAACCTCACCTAAAAAAATTCATGCATTTTATGCACAAAACTAGTTTATTATCTTGGTAGAGGTCATAACCTTTATCTTGTCAGACATACATTTATGATAATGGCATTTTTTTTATCAAACTCATTGAAGCAAATAAGTCCTGTCAAACGAAGCCATAGTCACTCCAGGTGAGTAAAGGTAGCTTGCTTTTTAATACCCCCCAGCTAGCACCATAAGCATCCATCATTCTAAGCTTGAGAAAGTATGTGTGAAGAGTTTTACAAGAAATAGCATTGGTGAACGTATCAGCTAGTTGGTCCACGGAAGGCACAAACACAATAGTAATAGTTTGTAATGACTTTTTTCCTGCACAAAATGGCAATCGATCTCTATATATTTAGTCCTTTCATGAAAGACAGAATTGTTGACAATGTGAATAGCAACTTGATTATCACAGTGCAAGTTTATGGGCCCCGGGACAGGAAAACTTATATCGCCCAAAATAAATTTAACCCATATCAACTCACATGTTGTGATGGAGATAGCTCGATATTCTACTTCAGTAGAAGAGCGGGCAACAACATTCTGCTTCTTACTCCTCCAGGAAACAAGATTTCCACCCACAAAGATAGAATATCCACTTGTAGATCTTCTATCAAAGGAGAAACCAGCCCACTCAGCATCACAGTAGACGTGAACTTTAAGATGGTCATAATTTTGATAAATAATGTCTTTCCATAGTCCTTTTTTAAGTACTTAAGGATCCAAAGAATGGCATTATAATGATGAACTGTATGATTGTGCATAAATTGGCCAACCAACCCTACAGTAAATGAGATATCGGGTCTGATGATAGTTAGGCAAATTAACCTCCCCACAATGCGTTGAAAGTCACACTTTCATTCAAGATCAGAAGAATCATCCTTGTGGATGCATAATTAGCATCCACGGGGCTACCCACGGGTTTCCCTCTCAGATATCTAATGTCAATGAGAAGATCCAAGACATAATTGCAATGGGAGATCATAATCTTTAATTTCAATTTCAAGAAAATATTGAAGAAGACACAAATCTTTAAATTCAAAAGTAGAGGCCAATTGTCTTTTAACAAGAACAACGTGTTGAACAACAGTTTCAGCGATAATGATATCAACCACATAGACAATAAGAATAGTGGCATATTTCTTCTTTATGTGGATGAAGACTTAGTGATCATAAGTAAAACGAGAAAAATCTAGACTCAAGAGTTTGACAATTAACTTTTCAAATCAGGCCCAAGGTAATTGTTTAAAGCCATACAAAGCATTCTTAAGACAACACTCATGTCATTTACAAACTTCCATGTCAGGAGGGGGAGTCATGTAGATTTCTTCCTTTAATTTACTATGGAGAAATGCATTTTTCACATCAGGTTGGTATAAAGGCCAAGACTTGTGGGTAGCAATAGATAGCAGAATTCTAACCGAGTTGAGTTTAGCAACAGGGACAAACATCTCCTGGAAGTCAATCTCATTAAATTGGGTAAAGCCTTTGGCAATAAATCTTATTTTATATCTATCAAGAGTGACATCATGAAGATATTTGATAGTATATATCCATTTACATCCGACAATACAACGCCCATGAGGAATAAGAATAATTTCCCAGGTATTTTAATGTTGGAGAACATTCATCTCCACCTCCATAGATTTCCTTCAGTGAAGATTAGCCACAACATCTTAAAAATTATTAGGAATATAAATAGAGCAAACTGATGCAAGATAAGACTTCAGTGATTGGAGAGATAGAGTGATACCTAAGATATTTATCAATAGGATATCTTGTACGACCACTTGGAATTTAGAGAGGAAGATGTATCTTTATGTGTGGTCATTTTGTTTGGATTTGGCAAAGTGGTGGTGGGTAGTGGAACGCGAGTATGACTCTCTTGCTCAGTTCTTATTACTTGCTTCCATTGGTAGACTTGAAGATTTTTCTTTCTGGCGCAGACAAGCAGATCATTTATAGGCACTTCCCTTTCAACTAGAACATCCAAACTATTAGGAGATAGAACATCCATTAGTGTTGTGAGTGGCGGCATCATACAGCCCTCGTCTTTATACTTCTCTTGATATGTAACATGTTTCCCTTCTTCTGAATAACATGGAGTGTGCTCAAAGAAGGTAACATCTTTAGATATAATTCTTCTATGTAACAAAGGTAAGTAGCGCGTATACACTTTTTGGTTAATAGCATATCTAACGAAAACACATTTAATAGCATGAGAACTTTATCCTTATGTGATCCTGCAATATGTACAAAGGCAACACATCCAAAAACTTTAGGATGAAGATTAAAATAAGAGATTTTGACATATAGGTTTTAGAAGATACTTCCCCTCCAAAGAATCAGATACTATCTGATTAATTAGGTTGACAGAAGTGAGAATTGTTCCATCCCACAATCCCTTAGGGGAATGCAACTCATGTAATAAATAATGAGTAATTACAATAATATAGCAATTTTTCCTTTCTACTATTACATTCTATTGAGAAGTCTCAGGGTATGAAGTTTGAAAAATAATGTCATGATCTCCCATGAACCTCTGAAGTTCCCCACCTATAAATTCACCAACATTATCACTCCTAAAAATTTTAATTTGAGCACCAAACTGGGTCTGCACATAGTAAAATAATTGATATATATCATAAACTTCATTTTTCTTTTTCATAAAAAAAACTCAAGTAAAATAAGATTAATCATCAAAGAAAGAAACAAAATAGTGAAATTCATTCACAGAGCAAATGGGAGAGGTTCAAACATCAGAATGTATCAAATCAAAATATTTAACACTCTAAATACTACTATGAGTATAACTGGTTCTATAATGTTTTCCAAATTCACAAGATTTGCAGTCAGTTCTAGTTTCAGTCACATCAAAAGAACTAGGGATAGTAGACTTCAAAGTCTTCAAACTAGCATACCCAAATTGTTTATGTCACAACATCAATCAATTAGTACTTAAGGATTCCTGAGCACCAAATGCAAGACTAGTGTCCATCACATAAACACAACCTGACTCATGTCCGCCATCAATTGTCTTCCTCCTCGCAAGCTCCTAGAAAACACAACGAGAAGAAAAGAAGGTAATAGCGCAATTCAGTCATTTAGTTAAATTGCTCACAAAAAGCAAGTTGGTAGAAAATGAAGGAACGGTAGCAATAGATTTGAGGGATATATTAGATGAGATTTTGATAATCTCTTTACTCGACACTGATACAGAAGATCCATCAGCAAGTCGAACGCTGCTAGATGCAGAAGAGACTGAAGTAATCCCACTAGAAGATCATTTCATATGGTCAAAGGCTCCTGAGTCAATGATCTAGGGAGCAAGCAGCTTGGCTTCATAGCAGAAAAAAAAATAGTTTGAACATGAGCAGTAGTACTAGACATGTCTGTAACAAGAGGTCTACCAACACTGACCTTCGGAACATTTAATTCCCTAACTAAACTTTTAATTTCCATCGTAAGGTGACATATATTCTCCAATGTACCATACATAGTGGTTTGTGATCACACACACATTCCATCAGTACCAATACCACGACTCTAACCTGGAGGTACCAAGTTGGGATGCAAGTCTCAACACTTATCTTTCTCATGTCCCTTCTTCGTACAATAGGGACACTTCTTCTTACTCTTATATTCAGGTTTTATGTTTCTAGAGTTTCACTTCATTTGTTTAGCTACAAGGGTTGATTTCTCATATCTCGCATGAACATCATTACGAAGACAGTTTCTATGATTAGCTTCTCCCCAAATGTAATGGGAAATGGTCTCCAAATCAGGACAGAATCTCTTCCTAACTTCTGATCTATTTGGAATTCAAGCTCTTAAGAAAGACCAAAAAATATTTCAAATACCCTTCGTTGCATCAATTCAGTTTTGTAATCTTCGATGGTCTGAATAGTAGAGTACTGATCAATTTCTGCACACTTAAGGGTCAATTTAGTATAATACTTCTCAAAGTCATTCATATCCGTCAAATATATCTTTTCAGTTTGAAGTTGATAGATCATGGCCAAGTTCTTTTTTTGAATAATCTCGCTCAATCAATTCCTACATTTTCTTAACAATCAGACAGAATAAAAATTTACTTGCAATCTTGAGTTCCATAGAGTTGGCAAGCCAAATGATCACGGTAAGATTCTCACTTCCCATTCCTCATAAGAGGGGTCAGTCTTGCTTGGAGCAGTTTTGGATCATGTAATAAACTCAAGTCTTCAGCGGATCCCAATGAATATTTACATAGACTGCGCCTATAAAAGGTAGTTCCTCCCATTCAGTTTGATGTGAGTCACTCCATGAGTGAAATTCACATTTGAACTTCCTCCGCCATAATATTTATGTTGATTAGCAACCCATTTAGGAATAGCACTTTTCCATTTGTCCCGCGTCTACAAATCTCAAAACGTGATAGCTCAATATCAGAAATTTCCAAAAGACTTGAATGAGTTCACTGCTGCATCGGCAAAACAAGAATAGGAACAGATACGGGAACATTAGCGCCAAAAAATAATCGCAGGGAGGAACAACGATCAATGGAGGGAACATACAAAGAAGCTGGACGGCGGACCAATCGTGAGGCACTGCAATAGGAGTAGGATGATGGGTTATGGCGCTTTGACGAAGGAAGACAAAAATTCAAACCAAACCCGATGGGGAACAGACAAAGAAGCTGGTTGCCCAATGGAGGAAGCGGACGATACCATATATGTCAAAGACGAATGGACCTTTAGGTCGAGGTAGTCGAAGAAGAGAGTCGATCCAAAAAAAAAATGTTAATCGAAGAATTCACTACTCTGATACCATGTTGAAGAGAACGCGCATTTAGGTTTCGATGTTCTCCCCTCTCTTCTTCTTGACATCCAATAGACAGAGAATCAGATTAATACGCCTTAGCCACAACATGAGATATAGAGCTCATTTGGTAGAGCTTTTAAGCTCTGGTGCGTTTCACCCAAACGCAACCGTGCATAATTATCCTGTTTGGATTTCCGCCTCTTTTCGAGCGGCTCAGCGTTTTATCGCTGCATAGATCCACACGGGCTGAAACAGGCGAGGCGACCTCCGTTTCTCGTGTTTTTTGGAGAGGGAGAAGTGGGCGACGCTAGGGCATCAGGAGCTCCGCCGTCTTTCCCGTCGTCGGCGCCATCTTCGTGATTTGCTTGTTGTCGTCTTCAGTGCTCGGCACTAGCGGTGTGCCGGCGGTTCAGTTCACGGTGCAGGGGCGAGTATTTTGCAATACCTGCCGCGCTGGGTTCGAGACCCCCGCCACCACCTACATCGAAGGTAACATACGATTGCCTGCTTTGATCTACCTCTTTGTTTCCGGCCTGTTGGACTGTGGATGGTTCTTGATCTGAACGAAGGGTCGCTGCATTTTATTCCGATGGTTTCCGATCTGTATAGCTGCAAACTGTTTGGTTGCGGGTTCGATTCGTTAGGGTTTATGGCAGCGATCTACGGATCTTAACCTGTAGATTTGAATATTTCGTGGATCTTTCAATTTGGTTCTTCTAATGATGTGCGACGAGTACAGTTTTGGTGAGGGACATTTGATCTGAAAACGAGAGAAACATAAATCTGGGATGCAATTGACACATATAATTAGACTCTACGGGCTTACACATCGTCAATCTCTTCGGGTGACAAATATAATGTTGTAGCATGTGTATGTGTGTGTTGAATGTGTGTGTGTGTGTGTGTGTTTTGAATGTGTATGTGTGTGTTGAATGTGTGTGCGTGTTTAGAATGTGCGTGTGTGTGTGCGCGCTTGTCGGCGTGTTTTAGATTGTGAATGTATGTGTGTGTTTAGATTGTGAATGTATGTGTGTGTTTAGATTGTGAATGTGTGTGTCTTTATAATGTGTATGTGTGAGTGTGTGTTTAGCATGTGTATGAGTGTGTGTGTGTTTAGATTGTGAATGTATGTGTGTGTTTAGGATGTGTGTGTGTGTTTAGAATGTGCATTTTTAAATTGTGGATGTGTGTGCGTGTGTGTGTTTAGCATGTGTATGTGTGTGTTGATTGTGTTTAGCATTTGTATGTTTAGCATGATTGTGAATGTATGTGTTGTTTGATTTAGGACTATGTTTTTTTAATGTTTTGTTCCTATTTTTTAATACAGTTTATTCACTATGGGTAAACATAAGGAAGGTGGTGTTAGTGCCAATTGGGAGGCTAGCGATGTTTTGATTTTCTGTGACTTGTGCTTAAAAGAAATTGAGTTAGGTAATCACCCGACCACACACTTCAACAGAGAAGGGTGGGTTAACTTGACAACGAATTTCTTAGCTCGCACGGGGAAGTCCTATGATCGAACCCAAATGAAAAATAAGTGGGATCAGCTGAAAAAAGACTGGAAGTTATGGTGTGACCTCAAGGGTCGTGAGACAGGTTTGGGATGGGATCCTATACGCAAAACTATTGCTGCTTCTGAGGATTGGTGGAAAGAGCGTCTCAAGGTAATTAGAACAGTTTTTTTTATTCTGTACTTAGAATAGTTCTTTTTTTTCTTACTGTAACTCCATTATATTTTAATTTCAGGTTCATCCAACTGCACGGAAGTTTCAATTCGTTGGGATATCTCCTGAGTTAGAAGAAAAGCTCGATATGATATTCAGCCAGGTCGTAGCTACTGGAGCTCTTGCTTGGGCTCCTAATTCTAGAAATTTTTTGCCTGAATCGATTGATGAGCACGACCTCTCTGCTGGGGCTGATTCCCAAGATGTGGACCAGTTACCGTCTCCTAAAAAAGCAGGAAAGAAGATACCAGATAAGGGAAAACGCAAGCCGACATACAAGAGAAGCAGGAGTTTGATGATGGATCAGATAGCGGAAACATCTCGCATTATTGGGCGTTGCATGATGGAGCCTCCCCGCATCCAGATATCTTCGTCCTCGCACACCATCCCTGAAGCCATTACCGAGCTCGAAAGTATGGAGGAGGTCATGGAAGAAACCAACTATGCTTTATATGACTTCTGCACCGTTTTCTTGAAGGATAAGGGAAATCGGGAAACCTTTATGAGTATTCGAAAGGATCGGTGGCTCAAATGGCTGGAAACTCGATTTGCCGAGAAATGATCGATCTGCTAAACTGAATAGTTCTATGCATTATCTTCTTTGTTATTGTTTGAACTCATTCGTGTTTTATGTTTATTGCATGATCGGAACTGCTATATTTTGTTACTTATAATGTTTAGTGTTTGACTAGTGTTATGCATTACTCCACTGATTAGCTATTTTTAATGTTTACTGTTTATTACATGATCGGAAATGCAATATTTTGCTACTTCTGTGCATTAATGTTTAACTCATGTTCATTAATTTTATACAGTACTTCATTTGTTTTATTAGTAATTAACGTTATTCTCCTTGACATCAGATTAACGATATTATCCCCGACTCTCACAGACAGTGAAAATGAGGAGATTCAACAACAAGTTACTGAATCCTTTTATCGTACAGGAGGTCTCGGTGCGCATTTGATTTCAACAGCTAATTATTATTCCGTAGAAGGGCCCAGCAGATCAGTCTCTAGGCCTTGCATGACATCAAGTCAAACGGGGGCAAGATGGGTTGGTGAAATGCTAGATGACCACCCCTAAAGATTTTTTAGTTGTTTTAGAATGTCAAAACAAATCTTTGGAGATTTGCTCACCATCCTAATAGCACAGTATGGGTTGCAAGGATCCAGAAGAACTCTACCACGCGAGGTGATTGCACTTACATTACATATTTTAGGGCATAACGTATCAATGCAACTTGCAAGCGAAAGATTCCAACACTCTACAGAGACGATCAGTAGATTTTTCGCAAAGGGTATCACAGCTATTAAGAGAATGTCTTCCGATGTCGTTGCACCTGTAGATCATTTATTCTGTGATATTCCACCACAAATTCTGAATGACACGCGATACATGCCCTACTTTAAGGATTGCGTCGGAGCAATTGATGGAACACATATAGATGCTCGAGTACCACCAGATCAACAAGTCTCCTACATTGGTCGCCATGGAACGACAACACAAAACGTTATGGCAGTATGTGATTTCAATGTGTTTCACATTTGTGATGGCGGGTTGGGAGGGTTCTACTCACGACACCCGTATATTTCAGCGTGCCATTATGGACTCGAGTTATAATTTCCCCTATCCACCCCCAGGTAAGACTTTTTAATATTCAGAATTCTACAGCTAATCAATTACTGTTGTTTTATTATTATTCTCATATTAGCAATATGTGCACTTGTAGGTAAATATTACGTGGTTGATGCCGGATATCCACTCCAACGTGGATTTTTAAAACCATATTCAGGCACGCGGTATTATTTGCCAGATTTCAGAAGGGGCAGCAGGGTGGTACAGGGCCGCCGAGAAATTTTCAACCGGGCGCACTCGTCGTTACGTAGCGTTATAGAGCGGTCCTTCGGTGTATGGAAAAAAAAATGGAAGATTCTTAGGGATATGCCTCCATACAGTTTGACTAAGCAACGAGATATAGTGATTGCAACGATGACTCTGCATAATTACATTCGCAGGCATCCTTCTCGCACCGACGCTCACTTTCGAGCTTGTGATGAAGACGAGAGTTTTGTTTACCCTGAGGGTCTTCAAAGAACAACACGACAAAATACTGCGAGCGATGGTGCAGAACATATCAGAGGGATTCGAGTGGGTGTTGACGAGATGTCGGCGCTGCGAGACTCCATTGCCGAACAACTGCACAGATTGTGATTGTATTTGGAATCAGATGTATTTCGAGTCATCAGCTGTATTTCGAGTCATCAAATGGTTGACATTTTGATCTTTGGATGTACTCTAAATTTTCATAAACCATAAATTAATAAATTTCTCAGCTACATATATTTTATATTGATATCACAACCATAAATTAATAAATTTATCAAAACGCTATTTTACCAAATGGATCTCAGTTTTGAAAAGCCCAGCAAACACAGACTATTCAAACAAATCTCCGTTTCCAACATCACCTTTCCAACAGCTCCTTTTACAAACCTCCCTTTACAACAGCTCTTTTTACAACCGCAACCGCTCTACCAAATGGAGCCTAAGTCAACCCATGAGTCTAAGGTAGCTTGTCATTTAACATCAGTGACTGTTACTGACACGAAAACTGGATTATAATCGAACTTGAAAACATGATACAAATCACAATGAATACAAGTGTCTAATCACAGGAGGTTGGTTCCTCCTTGAAGTCCATCTCCAAAATGAGGGATCCTAAAATCTAATGAACAAAAGATTCCTAATACGTTTAAGTATCCTTCTTGTACAGAGAGGGGGAACTTCACTTACAAATTATCCTACTATCTCTATAAAATAAAAATAAATAATGACTAAAACAACTGAAAATGTTTCATGTTATTATTGTCGTGTGTGCGTAACAGTATATCCCGCTTGAAAATCGAGCTTGATCCTAAGGTAAAGGCGCAGCACACCGACTAGTAGTGGTATGCTAGTGGGTGGACCGCTGTTGAGCTGCTCGGGTTCTGTCTAATGGTGCGTCAATGATCTTGAGGGCCTTAAAGTCAGTGATGTCAATATCGTCCAAATCAACGTTGAAAATGATGCAAAACTCTTTAACAGGACAATCATAAGTACGAGAATAGAGTTTCTTGCAACGGAAGCACAATCCCTTACTCAACAAGGCGTGATACTCTTGTTTGAAAAGACAATGAGTGGGGAAAGGATGATTGTTGCGTGGAGGCACGAGGGGTTGGCGGGGTAGAGGCGGTAGTGGTGTTGGAGGTTTAGAATTATGGGCAAAGTATGATTGGTAGGGGGAATGGAGGGTGTAGAGATGGAATGAGCGTTTGTGTAGTCGCAAGAAATTCGTCCTCCACGAGTAGAGAGAGGTTCAGGACGTGGTTGATGGTAGATGGATGGAGGGTGCAAAGATGGGCTCGGATATAAGGTTGTAATTCAGGCATAAAATATCCCAAGTAGTGGTGTGGTGGAAGACCCGGAACGTGCGTGACCAGCTCGATAAACTCATCCATGTAAGAGTCGAATAGAGCTAATCCGGTACACCGCACAAAGGCATTCGATCGTGTTGTCAGAATTGCAATAATTATAGCGCTGAATAAGTGCCTCGGTGAGAATTGCTCTGGTGAGGCCGCAAACCTAGTGGCGTGCGGACCCTTCCATGCCAATAAGGAATGTGGTGACCTTTTATTCCTGAGCGAATTTTTATATAGTTATTTTGGTGCTCATCTAGCTCTAATTTCATGTCATTTAGCTCATCATCAGTTGATTTCAGAGTCATATCATTCAAATTTTTCAAATTCTTCATATCCGTGCTAGATGGAGTGCTTTTCCTTGCATTTCACGCAAGAGAGAGCTCATTTCTCCCTCTCATTTATGTTTAGTAGTTCAGTCTGTTCAGTCTCCACCAGCGAGCTGCCGCAGCCGGCCACCATCGGAGATTATATAAAACTCAAACCAAAAGGAATGCAATGTAATCTCTGCAGTAACCTGAGAAATATAGCATCACGGTCTTACTTTGGGTTCGGAGGCCTCTCCGCTTGGAACACCGGTAGTTTCCACAGTTTTCTTCGCACCGTCCCTCCTCGCTCGACAACGAAGAGAGGCTTTCGAAGTTCCATTAGAGCCTAAAAAAAAGCAACAGGAAGAGATTCGCACCGATTGCGCGAGTACGGACCGACAAAACCACGAAAACAGGGAAGGAGATGAAAGAAAACCTGAAGACGGGATTGAGGGTTTAGGAGAAAATGGTCGGGAGGAGGATCTGGTATTAGCCATTCGAAGGCCTTTTCCGGCACAGCGAAAGGGGGAAATGGGAGCTCTAAGGAGAAGGAATCTGTGACTGAAGAGCATTTATTGGAACAGGAACACAGAGAAAACAAGTTCTGCTTTTGGAGCTCTTGACTCCATTAAAATAGAGTGTTATCAGTTCCTGTCAGGTGCAGATCCGCATCAATTTAAAAAGTTAACGCAGTCACCTTCCTCTGGGGCCACCTAGCCATGGGCATAAACTCTGAACGGGCTGGCCCGGTACCGGGCCCAATGGGTCCGGGCTTTAGTCAATCGGACCGAGTCCGGACTTTTCTTAAACTGGGCTCGAGCCCTGCCCTGGGAAGGGGCCTGATTCGGCCCTTCGGGCCGGGCCGGGCTTTTATTTATTAAAATTTATAATTATTAAATTATTTTAAAAAATTTAATACATTAAAATTTTCTAATTATTATTTTATTATGATAATAAAAAAAATCGCACACTTGTACAAGAAAAATGCAATTTTATTAATATTAAATAACATTTACGAATTACAATTTACATTAAATGGAAAAAAAATGAAATTTATTATCATTATTAATTTTAGATAAAGAAAAATTACAATATTCATTAATTTAACAAAACACAAAAATACAGTTTTAAGGCAGCTACTAGATGTGCGCTTTCTCTTCAATCATCTCGTAAATTTATAGTGTCTATGCATCTCGTCTTCTATATATCCTCTAATGAGTTAATGTGCTGCTTCTTCTTCATAGCATCCAAGTAGTCCTTGTAGCAGATGCATTTTTCTAGAAATTCTTCGTAGAGTCGGTTCCTCCGTTCGTTCAAAATCTTGCCACTAAGAAAAAAAACGGACTCCGAAGCTACCTTATTTGCTTGGATTATTAGTAAATCATTGGTCATATACGCCAAAATAGGATACGTATTAACTTTACCTTTCCACCATTTTAAGAGATCGAAGTTTTCAATCTCCTCTATGCTCAAAAAATCATGGAATTGTGTTTTAGTGTACAATCCTAATTCATTTAAACAATTAGATGTGCGCGTCTTTTTTCTAGCTGCTAATTCTAAAATTATATTTTTAAAAGTATCCTTTGTTTTGGATTGCGATATTTCTTCCATAGGCCACGAGTCGTATAAGTTATCATAATAATTGTAACACTCGGTAAAAAGAGAATTACATTGTATAATACTAACGTCATCACAATCATCGAAATTTAAATTTAAATTTAAGTTTGTATTAATTTCTTCTATCAAATTTTCTACGTTGTCTATGCCGAATAACGGATTTAAAGCGGTGGCGCACGAAAATATTGCTGGTATTTCTCTATAATATTTTTTAAAAAAAATTCATTATTTTAATTAATGGAAGTTATCCATCATGCTGCTTATAATAATTAAACTTTTGTGCGATGTTTTCAAAATTTCAATTACTAGAGAGCTGGTCGGATAGTACACGCCGGATAAAAAAACAGTTGTCCTATAAAAATATTTTAATAAATCCATGTAATTTGCTAATACGTCTCAATCGGCATCGGTCAAATCATGACTATTTAACATATTATAATATTCCATAAGAAGTGATTTTTATTGAAACGTTCTTTTTTATATTTTATATGTTGAGTTTTATCTAATAGGCATATCAAATTGAGGTTTCAAATATTTCTTACCATGTGCGTTTACAAAATAGTTAAAATCCTGAGATCGTTGCCTAGAACTATAAATGACTCTAAGCATTAGATGAATTTATTCAATATAGGGTTCCATAGCGGTTAAACTATCTTGTACCACTAAATTTAAAACGTGACAAACACAGCGAGTGTGAAAAAACGCACCGCTTAGCAGTGGTTTTAAATCATGTTTTAACCAATTAATAGCTATGTTGTTGTTAGAGGCGTTATCAAAAGAAATATTCTTTATTTTATTTTTTAATTTAAATTTTCGCACACATTTCATAATTACATCATATATAGCTTTACTTGTGTGCGGATATTCGAAATCTTAAAAATATATTACGCACTTATTTAGTTCCCATGAAACGGGATCGATCTACTGACACGTGATACATATATACGATAATCCTACTTTTATGCTACTGCTCCAAACGTCACTCGTTAAACTTACACGATCCTCAAAATTTTCAAAAAAAATTATTAATAATTGTTTTGATTCTAAATATGCTTTAATGACATCGCGCCTAAGAGAAGCTCTACTTACATATTGATATTTGGGCTGAAGCCCTCAATGTATGTATTATGTCGCATCCTCGTTGTCGTAGTGGCTAAATGACAACCCACGTTTGATGACATGTTTCATCTGTAGGTTTCGTTGGCGAAGTTGACTGTATGTCCAAATTTGTCCTGCTCCTTAAATTTGGGCCTGACTGGACTCGGGAGCTTGTCTCGAAACGCAAGACTTAAAATGTCTTGCTAGTGTCGAGTTGCTCGTAAGGGTCAGTAGCTTCGAGCATAATTTGCATCGCGCCTTGAATTCGGCGCCAACCTGAACCTTATCGAAATGCTCTCAAACTGTCGTCTTACGATTGTGCTCCACCACTACAGGCGTACTTTGAGTAGACGACCCTGGCATTGAGGAGGACGACGTCATGCTATCGTTGAGTGAGTGGGTGCCTTGAAGGGAAAATGAGAGAGTGTGTGTGTGTGTGTGAGAGAGAGAGAGTGAGAGAGAGAGTGAGTGAGAGTGAGAGAGTGAGAGAGAGACTTGTAGAGAGAGGGGGGCTGATTGGGTTGGGCTTGGGGGGAATGAGAGAATGAGAGAGAGAGAGAGAGTGGGTGGGAAAGAGATAGAGTGAGAGAGAGAGAGTTGGAGAGAGAGAGGGGGTGTGCTGGTCGGATTGGGGAGAGTGAGAGAATGAGAGAGAGAGTGAGAGAGGGGGGAATTTATATAAAAAAATATTTAATGTAGCCTAGGCCCTAAGCTTTGACTGATGTATAGCAGTACAGCAGCCCTACTGTACTGTTGTATAGCAGTTGGGGCAGGGCTGCTAACTGCTCTTATTAAAAGTCGTTAATTTTTTTGGGTCGGGCTTTTCCCGGGCCTGGGCTCGGGCCGACCCGAAAAACGGGCTTTGCCCGACCCGGCCCGGGCTGGGTATCGGGCCGGGCAATGGCTTTAAAACTGGGCCCGACCTCGGGTCGGGCCGGGCCGGGCTTTTCTTGTGTCAGGTCTAATAGGGCTTTTACCGGGCCGGCTCACTGGGCCCGATCCTTTTGCCCACCACTAGGGTCACCTCCTTAATTTGGGAAAAAGTAATAGAGTTGTGTGTGCCAATAAATTAATGCCTAATTTTTTGGTTCGATACTCGGACTTAGAGGAAGGTCCGAGTATCAGATCAAAATTTGATTTTTGGCCATATTTTTTCTGCTTATTTTAAAAGCTTATTTTCCTATAAAAAAATTTAAAAAATTGACCGGATATCGCGCATTTGAAGATCTAGCCGGATATCATATTTTTTTATCTTGAATTTTTCTGACTGTCAGATGAGTGATTGGATGGCTAGGTGTCTCGCGGACCTTCCTCTAGGTCCGATGAGAGGGCCTTTTTTTGTTCTATTTCTGCGGGGTCCATCTTATTTTTTTTCTCTTTGTCCTCTGCTCCCACCTGACTGGTAGATTTTGAAAGCAAAAATTCGACTGTCATTTTCCCTTCTGGTTATTCCATTTCTATCTAAAACTGCAGAAATACAGTGAAAATTAGTCGACGAAACTCCAGGTAGACTGCTAGGTTGATTCAAAAAGATATTATTGTCAGGATTTTCTTTTTTTTTGAAGTCGAAAAAGACGATTCATGTTATTTTTACAGTATTTTTGAACTACCAGTTTATTTATTTTGGAATTTGCTCGTTATGTGTTGTAATTTCACAAGTACTATCTTATATTACACCACAAATGTGCTCGTTACGCTCGTTATTGTTGAAAAACAATCATAAATTGTCAATTACAACTGTAATGTGTCTGCAACTCCAAGTATATTGACTTGATTGTTAGAGATTTCTCTTGTTTGAAATGTGCATGTTACGCTCAGAATGTGCTCGAAATGTGCTAGGAACGTGCTCGTTACGTTTGGAATGTGTTATAATTTCTCGAGTACTATCTTATATTACGCTGGGAATGTGCTAGTTACACTCGGAATTGTTGAAAAAGATCGACAATAATCACTTATGGCTGTAATGTGTTAGTAATTGTCATCACACTAAGTTGATTATTAGAAATTTCCCGTGCTCTATATTTTACAACTCCCAATTTATCTATCTATTGAGATGCTTACTTTCAAGTTTATTTACTTTGGATCAAAGTTAATGTTTAATTTATTACATCATGAGTTAATAAGCAGTCATTATTCATCCAATATTGGGGTAATATTCTGATTGCGAATGTAAATTTTCAATTACGATTGTATATTATGCTCGAAATGTGCTCGTCACGCTCATTATTATTGAGAGAGTAGAGGAAGAGAGGAAAAGAAATAATAAAGGAGGAGTAACAAAAGGGATACAAGGAAGAAGAAAAAGAAGAAGGAGAGAAAAAGGAAGAAGAAGAATAGATGGAGGTTGGGGATAAGGAAGAGGAGAGGAGAAAGGAGAAAAGGCAGAGAAAGAAGGAGAGGAAGCAGGAGGAGGAGAGCAAGAAGGAGAGGGATAAGAAAGAAGAGCAGAAGAAGGAGAATGAGAGTAGGTATGAATCTATAGTTTAATCTTGGAATTGTTGGATAGATGTAACAAATTATTGGTCCCTTTAACTTTCTATGATTCAAGGCATCCCACAACTATAACAGCTTAGGTGAGTGAACTAAATCTTTGAGTTTGTACAAATAATTTAGAGTTATTAGCTACTGCACATATTATTTTGTTCCTATGAATATGGAAACTTACCGATTGGCCTACCAATTGTATTGCTTCATCTGATGATTGGTCAATTATGGGTATGAAAATCAGGATACTATAATCAGTAAAAAATAGGTATGATTTTACACCGATCGTTCAAACAATAGAATATAAACAGCCAAAATGAATCAATCGCAAATTTGCTCAAACAAACATAGATAAGCGACTTGAATTATTGCCATCAATTCAAAGAACAATGCATTGAATCTCACATGCCCCAAAAAAAACAAAAGGCTTTGTTCGGGTGGGCAGTATTAAGGCTAAGAAATTAGCAATAAAGGTTAAATTCCATTGAAAATGACAGTCAATTCTAATTTCATTTCTACAATCCCATTCAAACAAATGGACCCTAATAGAATTAGGTGTGCCTCACTTTCCAATGTTCAATTTCTCACCTGAAGAAATACTTCTTTTCCCATCCATTTGGACAGAGTTTGGTTGCCTAGATATTCGACCAGCAACGCTCAATGTTTTATTAGAGTGTGATGGAATATATGCATGATTTTGACTCCTGAAAAAAATAAACGAACATTATATCATTTTAATGGTAAAAGAGAAATGCTTCTATTAAACTTCATTAGTACACAAGTCAGTTAAAAATTTTACATCTTTCAATTACTTATTTTGTCGAGTTGCGGAAAGAGGTGCTTAATTGAAGAAAACATTCATTTAGGACAACGAAAAACAATCATAGTTACGTTAGACAACAACTTGCATCTGAACTTTGAAATGATTCTTTACATGGATATATCATACATCATCTCTTTTGAGAAATTGTGTCTACAATTTTAGGATTAGAGATATGTTTAGAATTTATAATTTTGGGAGCAAAAAGTATTCCCGTGTAACTAATTTCAGGGGTCTAAGATTCTAAAAAATCGTTGATATATATATATACATGTACATATATACATACTCATACATATATGCACACATATACATACATACATATATATATATATACATGCATATATATACATATATACATGCATATATATACATATATACATGCATATATGTACATACATATACATACATACATACATATACATTCATATATACATATATATTATAAATAAAGTTTTGTTTGTGTCAAGCTTTTCTTTCTAAAATAACCTTGACGAGTGATTTTATAAAAACTGTAAAGGCAGGTGCAAACAGGTGGTGAAGAGAGAGAGGGGAATAGAGGAGAGAGAGGGAGAGAGGCGTGGGATAAATTATAAATGATTATGATGCATGCAGGTGGTGAGGAAAGAGGGGGAAGAGAGAGAGAGGAGAGGGGGGGAGAGGCATGAGAGAGATTATAAATGATTATATGTAATATATATAATATAGTATATATTCCTATAGTTTATACATGGAGAATTAATAATGTGACTCCCTTTCAATCCCAATGCATCTCACGACAATGTGGGAGCTTGTATTATTAATTGATTGTCTCACATTATAGCATCTCTTGCACAAGCATTAATGATTATATTACTATTTATGTAGATAAAATTTTTCTATGCTGATGTTGAAGAAGCTTTGTCGGCGGATATTGCTTCATGGCGAATTAATAATGTCCCAAAAATACCAACACAAATAAATAGCTTTGATTGCGGGATGCTCGTCATGAGATACATGCATGAAAACTGTGCTAAATAAATCAGAGATTCAATGGGAAGAATGGAAAGCATAGGAAAAGAGATGCCAAAGTATAGAGCTGAAGTTGTTAGTAAAATTTTCCAAGCTGACTAGAACATTATTATTAAAATGTGTGATTTGGTAACAACATTTCATGTCATGGTAGTATTTATTTTTCTGTTCTACAAAAAAGGACTTCGATTATTATATGATTAATTCTTTTGTTAGAGTTGTAAATGGAGGATATTATTAGCGGTTCTTATTATGTTTTTCATTATAGTTTTATAAATATTTTTGATACCATCTTGAGTTCGAGATTAAAGTCATGATTACATTAGTAGATTCAATGGTTATAGTCGTGATGTGATGATTATAGTCGTGATTACATCAGTAGATTCAATAATTATAGTCGTGAATCAATTATTACAGTCGTAAATAGCTTCTTACTATCATATTATATCGGTTACAATCGTGGTTACAAAATAATAGTTGTCGCTCATTACTTATGAATGCAAATGATAAATTAGACACAAGCACATTTGAATTACAACTGTTGATTCGATTGTTACAGTCATGATGTAATGATTATATCATTATATTTAATGGCTACAATCATGAATCAAATTGTTACAACCGTAAATAGCTAGTTACTATCGTATTATATGTATTATAGTCGTGATTACAATTTCTTAGGCGTCATTTATTACTTATGACGCAAATGATAAATTAGAGTCATTAGATGCAAACATATCAGAATTATAACAGTAGATTCAATTGTTACCGTCATGATGTCATGCTTATAGTCATGATTACAATAGTAGATTCAATGGTTATAGTTATGAATCAATTGTTATAGTCATTAATAGCTTATTACAACTGTATTATATCAGTTATCGTCGTAATTACAAAATAATAATTGGCATTCATTACTTATGAACACAAATGATAAATTAGACACAAGTACATTTGAATTACAACAGTAGATTCAATTGTTCATACATTAACAAATCACCCCTTAAAAATATCTGGAATGCTTGAAAAATTGGACGACATAACTAAAAAGAAATCTTCATTAAGATCAAAGTATAGAGTAGCCGTTTTAGACATTGGGGTTGTAAAGTCTGGTTTCTCAAACAAATTATCCATGATGCTCAAATGCTTAGGTTCTAATTGAACGACATCGACGATGGGAAGTTTTTCCTTTGAATCGTTTCTTTTCCCTACAAATGAATGATTTCAGTTATTAATCACTTCAAAAACAAATATTAAAGTATTACTAGGTTTCTTTGTTGGTTTCTCCCAATGATTTTTGATACATGCATTGGATTGGATTTTGGGGTACATTCAAGGTGGATCTTTCACTTTTTGTTCTTTTGATTTTCTTCTTTAAAACCCCTTTTAAGTTTCTCATTAGTGTCTATCAACTCTTTGGCTTTCTTTCCAAGGTTGTTCATGAAAGTTAGATCATATTCACAGCAATCTGACACTCGATCTTCAACTCGGCGAGCTAGATTGTAGGTGAACTTGATCATATGATTTCTAAATAGTAAATTGGAATCATTGTCATTTAAGCTTGTTGAATCGAAAAGATACAATCTCTTCTTTGCCTTTAAGGTAAATTTGTTTAAGATATCTTTAGGAGGAATTTCTTTTGCATTTCTCGAATTGTAAATTTGTATGATATGTTTGCAAAAATCTCCTTTGTTTCAAAACCTTTGCATGAACAATCAACATCAAATGTGATTGAATCAAATTTTACATACCATTGCTTATCATCTCCATCATAGTATTGTGTGATGTGCAAGACATGATTGCCACCATGTCTTCTTTCCTCTATAATACCAACACCAGCAACACCATCTATGTAAGACTTCTCAAAATCAGAGAAAATTTTTTTAGTGTACTTCATCGAAACTTGCTTCGACAACTAGGATTTTTGGAATTTCAAGGTTAAGCAACCATGTTTACATTTAAACTATTCATCATGCTCACATTGACGTTAGGCTGAAGTCATTTTCTCCAAACCTATGAAACATTCAACAAGCAAGTTTGTTGCTTTACAACATCCACATAAAACATTGTTTGTGGATTCACTTCTTTGTGTGAACAATGCGAGAAGATCTAAAATATCTTTACCGAAAATAGACGATCATTTCATTCGTACATAGTATAAATCTCGCAACCATATATTGTCCTCTAAATTATCTTTCAAGATCACAGTACTGCATTATCTATCAAACTCAAATGCACTATCACATTTGCTCAAACAATGGTAAAATAATGACCTTATACTCTTATCATGGTTAAATGCGGGTACCTTGGATGATGCTTTCTTTGAAATGTGTCATTAACACAAATGACATCGAGTATTCAAAAAATTCTCTCAATGACAATGGACATAGCTTGATCTTGATCCATGAATATTTTTGTCTGGTGTATACCGCAAACAAACCTTAAGAAAGTCTCAAATAGTCTACAAAATGATTCAATAGTTTCATTTGCTATAAATGCCCCACCTACAAATGTATTTTATCAGCGATGATATAATGCAATAAATGATGCACTAGCCAAGTTATACTTCTTTTGTATATATTATATCAAACACTATGACATCATTAAAACAGTCACAATTTATTTTACTGCGACCGTTAATCTAAAAGAAACTAATAAGCATACTTTTTCATGTGTTTGGACATCATATGAGAACATATTGGCTCCAATTATCGTTCATGTAATATTTTTAGAAAGTTAAATGATAACTTGATAAGTAGTATTTTGTACATATTTTTAGTATATAATTTAGGTTAATATTAATATTAATTAGTTGAATTTCATCCATTTACCTTAATAAATCGTTCTTTTTTATGTTTTTATTCTAACTTAGTGTGTATTGCCATTTTGCAATTTTTTGAGCTTTTTGGTCAAAATTACTAGTACACGCCCTCGGTCACGCTCGTGACCAAGGGCGTATCAAATTAAAGTCACTTCCAGAGCTATTGCCGCCTTCCTCTAGTTGAATAATGAAGTTTTGAAGGTCATGCCCCCAGTTGTGCTCGTGACCGAGGCCATGTAGTCTATCACGACCATGTCTAGCCGATCGAGACCTTATCCAGCTGATCAAATCCACGTCTAGTTGATACAATAATATCACATCCATGTTCCAATTATCACGCTCGTGCTCCTCAGATTCCCTACTGGACACACCCCACTGTCACGCCCCACTGTCACGCCAACTGCCGCATTAAAGATTGCCTAACATATACATGCTCGTGATATTCATTGGTCACGGTCGTGCAACCTAAATTCTGCTCCTCTGGACATGCACAACTTATCCAGATTAATGCAAGATGCCTTTGTACATAACATGCCCTAGGTCACACCCATGATCGAGGATGTGTACTTCTCAAGAACTTAATCCTCCAGATTCATCCACCGCTACTGCCAGATTCATCCCCTTACCTTTATTCCCAAGTCATGCCATAGGTCACGCATGTGACCAAGGGCGTGTAAATTTATTTTCTTGCTTATAAATAGATCTTGATTTCTAGCATATATTGGCCCTCCCCCTCTGTCTGTTTGGGCAGAAATGCTCTTTAATATTTGTATTTTCCTTTTTGTGGCTTAGTTTTACTTAATGTAATTTTTTTAATGTAATGTTTTCACTTCATGTAATGTTATTTTATGCAATGAATATTTTATTTCAGCAATTTCCTTTCTTCTTAATGAATATCCTTTTATTTCCTACACTTTTTATTTAATAGATAATTATTTAGTTTCTGAACATTGATTAATTTGAATGAAATCATCTTTTCTCTTTTATCTCCCTTCTATTTCCTTAAATTTAGTCTTGATTAATTTTTAGTTCATATGTCGATGTATGAACTTCTTATCTATTTTTGTACTCTAGTTAGTCGAGAGGCTCGTGCATATAAATTGATCGCTCAGGAAAAAAAGAGTTGCATGCAACCCTCAAGAGGGAATGACGTAAATCTTTCGGATTGAAGTCAAATTCAATAGCGGGATTCACCTTGATAAAGTGAGTATTAGGGGTTTTGATTATAGAATGAGAGTTCAGTTGATTAACCTAATCTCAGGTAGGCATATTCCTTGAGAGAGATGCGTTCATAATTTGGGAATCTCCATGGTCAAGGCTGGGATTAGAAGTTATAATTTATCTTTTCTATTTCATTCAAACTGAGTTTTGATCTAGTTAGTTTTCTTATGTTAGTTTAGTTTTAATTATAATTTATCTTCAGATTTTATCCGATAAAATAATAGTTTGTTTTCACAAAGCAGAATAACTCAATAGACCCAAGATTTATACATGATCTTGATATGTTTTCATATCCTATGCTATACTCCATATGTACACTTGCCTTTATCGTTTATAAATTAGAAATACATCTTAAATTTCATTTATCACTAAAAGATTCTCTATTTTCTATTAACACTTTTCTTTCTCTTTAAACATAGTTATATGCATCAGTCTTACAAAAACAAACGTTTTGATCAACACATCCAACATCATCGACTAAGAAATTAAATGCATTAACTATCCAAATTCCCACTCTGGTAATATTTCTAAGTAAGCTTGCTTGAACATTAGAAGTGTTGCAATGAGATCTCAACAAATGGTTGTCATTTTTTGAGCTTAGTGGGTGATTATGTTCCTCAACGAACTTTGATACATGCCAATTATTACCATTTTATTTACAATAAAGAATATGGATGACAAACATTCCACTCGATTATCCAACTTATGATACTTTCTCATCACATCCTATAATTTCTTTAAATTTTTACGTCCAATGTTCGAGCAACTATACTCTTGCCCTTTAATAATGTTAGTATGCGGTAAAATACAATTAATGTGTTGTTTTTGCACACAAAATCCAAATTTATGGGCACAATCGAAATACATTGTGTATACCTAGCTCCAGCTAAGTTTGCACAATTGGGAAAATAATAACTTTTTGTAGGAATAGGCAAATACAAATAATATGGATTTAATTAAATATATATTACAACTGTAATCATACATTACTGTTATAACGGTAATTAAAAGTACATTACGTCTATAATGAAATTTTTACTATCGTAAGATACTAAGATAACATTGTTACTGTAAGTATAAAATTATGGTCATATTTACCATTGCCTGTAATTTCCTAGAAGAAAATTTTGAAAGTTTTTATGATAGAAACATTTATGGAGAGTTGTTAATTTACATTGTCTTACTTATTGGAAGCTTTCTTGACATCAATCATATTATTTGAAGATTTTTTACTGTCAAGCTATAAATTCTACATTACGACTATAATTAAATTTTAATCATTGTAATATAACATTGTGACCGTAGGTATATAATTATGGTCGTAATTGCTGACCGATCTTCAATTTAAAGAAGATAAATTAGAAAAGGTTTTAAGATAGGAATATGCAAGAAGAGTTGTTTGGAAGTTTTTTCGTCATCTGCCATAGTAGATGATTTTGTTGGAGTTCTTCCATTTTGATCTGAGATAGTCAAATAGTTAGTCTTATTGCCAATACAATATGAGCATTTGGGGTAGCACATAAGAGTTATGGAGAAGTTGGAAAGTACTGTATTGGTCTTGCTCATATGTGATATGAGTGAAGGACCAAACCTTTTGACATGGACTTGAAACTAAATTAGCCAAATGACCTGAATTATGAATTCGAGGGGGCCTTATGAAAATCGTCGAAATGGTAAGTCAGTTCGTCGAGTGGTCTCGACGAGTTTGTCGAATACACTCGACGAATTCGACTTGACATGTTGTGTTCATCGAGATGGTCTCGATGGATCCTTCGAGAGTTCTTTCTATTCGTCAAGTATACTCAACGAATTTCTCCCGACGAATCTGATAATCGAGGAATCTGTCGAGTGGACTGTCGTTCGTCATGTATACTCGACAAATTCCACTCGATGAATTGTTCTCGACGAACTACCGCAGGTCTATTTTTTCGTAAGTTCATTTTGGGTATGGATTACGGGTGGGTCTTCACGATTCCTCTACGGTTTGTATATATACCTTGAGAATCGGTTCAACGAAGAATGACCCAAGAGGTCGAGTAACTATTCATCTTCTTCCCGACAGAAAATTCTGAACCCTAGAAGATCGCGTTCGGCCCTCCTATACCGCATGTCATTTCGACCCGTCGTGGGCATCTAGAAAGTGTTTCCAGAGCTTCGGCTTTGTCAACGTTGCCTCTCCATTAATGTATCTAGCAATCTGGGGAGACGTAGAGGGCTTTTATTCATCCTCCCAATTCTTGTGTGACAAGTGCTTTGGGGTTCTCCAAGCTTGTGTGGATACCCGTAGAGGCGTGGACATACTTTCTACGCTCGGAACTTTAGCTGCAATATGTACAAGATTCCATTAGAGCACCTTGGTTGAGTGGAGACTCAATCCCCTCCAGGTACATTACTTTCATTGTGCATGTTTATTTCTTGATTCATGAAATCGCAAGTTCTTTAAACTATTTAGGGTTATCTCGTATTCCTTTCCGCTGCGCATATTTAATGTATTTATAGTTTTGAACTATATAGAAAACCCAACAGTGGTATCCGAGCCAGGTTTGCAATCTAATGCATGTAGATCTTGAGCTCTAGAAATGTTCTAAGTGCTCAGATTTATTCCCCTTGAGGAACGATTGTGATTGCCCTACGATTTCATTGTTTCAGAAATATGTCTCCTTAGCAGTAACCGCCACTCATTATTGTGGTTTGTGAAACCATTATTGTTTGTCTTGGATTTGGAATCTGACAAGAAAGCTAAAAATATCATCGCAAGTGCTGTCGATGATTCTATGTTGTAGAATTTGATTCACTGCCAATCCGTGAAGGAAATGTGGCAGTCTCTCATCATCTTGATGGAAGTCACTGAAGAAGTTAGGGATGACAGAAGATCCTTTCTAAATCAGAAATATGAAGCATTCCGACAAGGTCCCAAGGACTCCATTGCAGATACCTTTGAGAATTTCTTCAAGATTGTCAATGACCTAAGAGTCTATGGTCGAGTCTTCACAAATGGGGAACTGAATGATAAGTTCCTGAGATCCCTGACTAAGGAATGAGATAACAAAGTTTGTGCGATCCGGGAATTTGGAAAGCTAGCAGAGGCAGACACTCAAAATCTCTTCGGAAAGCTTATTTCATATGAGCTACAAATAAATTCAAGAAAAGCTGAAGAAGAGAAGAACATATCTTCATCCAAGGAGAAGTCTGTCGCTCTAAAGGCAGACACCTCAAGGAAGTCTAAGGCTTCTTCTCCTACCCCAGCACAAGAAAAAAGTGAAGAAGAATCTTCAGAGCCAAGTACCTCTGGCTCAGAATTATCTAAAGGAGAGTTTTCTCTTCTCTCAAGGTAGTTTAAGAAATTCTTGAACAAGAAGAAGCAATGGAAAGGCAAGGATGCCTCATTCAGAAGATTATGTCACGATGGTGATCGTCAAAAGAAGGACTCAAGTAGCCAAGACAGGTATCACCCTAAGCAGAATAAACATTTTTCTACTGATATTGTTTGTTATTATTATAATAATCCAGGACATGTCATAGCTGACTGCCCTAACAAGAAGAAGGAGGGTGAAAGAAGAGAAGAAAAGAAAAATTCTTACAACAAGAAGAAGACCGAAAGAAGACTGATAGCCAAGAAGGGCAAGACCCTCAATGACACGGACTCATCTGAGTCTAGTGATGAGGAGGAAGCCTACTTTGGGCTCATGACACAGACATATGAAGAAGAAGAACCCCAGTTCACTGGGAAGGTAAATTCTAATACCCCTCTTTCTGAATCTGATGATTCTGACCATGGTCATGAGGAATGTTCCTATGACGAGGAGTCTGAACTCATGACTTAATATAAAGAGTTGATCAAAGCCTACGACAAATGTCGTAAAGTTGCAAGAGCTCAGGCTAAGGAGATAAAATCTCTTAAGGCTGAAGAGAACAATCTGAGGGAGGAAATTATAATGATGGACTCACTCAGGAAAGACTTCCATAATGTTATGGAAGAATATAATAAGGCTCTCGAGCACCTAGATCTGATGGAGAAAATCATCAAGGAATTGGAAGAATAACTTGAAGCTGAAAAGAAACTTGTTGAAAGTTTCTCCAAGCCCAAGACAGTCCTTTCGCTTGTTGCTGAATTTTCTGCTCAGGCCAAAGGTGATGGCTTAGGCCATGTGGCATCTCCTAGTAAATCTTATAGGAGAAACAGGGCCAAAAGGAGAAATAAGGTCGCCAAGAAGGCTCTAGCCAAGGAGAAAGGGAAAGCTCCTCAAGAACAAACTTCGTTCAAGAAGGTTATCTTTCCAATGAATGAGTTTGATCTTAACTCACCCTATGGTCACTTTGCTAGGCCTACTTATGTAGAGACCAAGTATCGGTACCAAGGATGGACTCGTCCCCGGAACTTTGGCAAGAGTGTCTTCAAGGTACCTTATGAGGAGATCACTCTTTAGAGCTATGGACCTTATAATCATGGTCACAACATAAAGGATGATCCAAAAGCCAAACCCGTTGTAGGAAAGCCTACTAAGGAGAAGAAGTCATGTTAATGTCATCACTATAAAGCTTCTACTTCCAATTCTACTGCCCCTGCTAGACCACAATCTCAAAAGGTCGAGCAGGAGATCATTAGACAAAGATACAACAGATTTGACTATTGGTGTTGTGGCAAGGTTGGTCACTTCGCCATAGATTGCTGGTTTAATACCAGAAATTATGTAACTCCTCGAGTTAATAATGTGAGGAAGACCACTCACAATGTTAACACTCATAGGGGGAGTGTGCTAACTAGAGACCAAGGACCCAAACAAGTTTGGGTTCCTAAGACAACTTGATTTTATTTTTGCAGGAATGTCCAAAGGCCACCAAAAATCCCATCTACTATTTGGACAGTGGATGCTCTCGACATATGACCGGGACTAGAAGCCTTCTCCAGGATTACTCTCCAGTCATGAACGGACCAAAGGTCATCTTTGGAGGTTCTGACAGAGGAATTACAAAAGGCTACGGTATGATTACCAATGGTAGTGTATCCTTTTCCGATGTGGCTTATGTTGAAGGATTGGAACACAATCTTATAAGCATAAGCCAACTCTTTGATAAAGGATACATCGTAGAATTTCATGCAGACAAGTGTTCTATAGAATCGGTTAATAATTTAGAAACGATTTTATCAGGCACTCGTAGTAGGAATATCTTTTGTTTAAATTTTATTTGCATAGACTCTTCTACACCAGTGTGCTTTTTGGCAAAAGATAGTGCGTCTCTTGGTGACCAATAGTACAAGAGATTAGCACATATAAATTTCAAAACTATTAATAAATTATTTTCTCTTAATTTAGTACGTGATGCCCCAAATGTCAAGTGCGTTAAAGATAGACCTTGTCACGCATGTGTAAAAGGCAAGCAAACAAGGGATACCTTTAAAAGCATTATTGGCAAAGATTCTAATAGGTGTTTACACCTACTTTATATGAACTTGTTCGGTCCACTACAAATTAGAAGTTTAGGAGGTAAGGATTATACATTGGTTATTGTTGATGATTACTCTCGCTTTGCGTGGGTGTTCTTTCTAAATCACAAGTTAGATACCTTTGATATCTTTACGAATTTTGTCAAGCAAGTCCAGAATGAATATAGCTACTCCGTTGTCAAAATCAAAAGTGATAATGAAATAGAGTTCAAGTCTAGGGCCATGATAGAATTCTGTGAAAGTCTTGGTATCTTTCTTGAGTTTTCCTCTCCTCTTACTCCTCAACAGAATGGAGTTGCTGAGAGAAGGAATAGAACACTCATAAAAGCTTGCAGGACTATGTTGAGTGATGGCTCACTATCAAAATATTTTTGCGCTGAAGCCGTCAACACTACATGCCATGTGCAAAATCGAGCACTCATAAACAAAAACCATAATAAGACACATTACAAACTACTAATGGGCAGGAAACCGATCATTTCATACTTTAGAATCTTTGGTAGTAAATGCTTCATCCTTAACAATAGTAAGTATCACACCACTAAATTTAGTGAAAAGAGCTTTGAAGGTATTTTCGTAGGATATAGTAACCATAGTAAGGCATATAGGATTTTCAATAAGAAAACTCTGGTTGTAGGAGAATCTATTCATATTGTATTTGATGATACGAGCTTGCTGCAAAGTAGTTCTTCTAGTGTGTTCATTGAATATGCAGGTTCACGACTGAAGGAATTGAGCTTGGATGAGTAAGCTAAGAAAAAAGATCAAGAGTTTATCACGATCACCACTCCAACCCCTATTGGAGAAAATGATCACCATGATGAAGACGTCATCCAAGTTAATGAAGTCACTCAAGGGATAGAAGAAGCCCCAGATGCAAGGAACCTAGAGCTCAGACACTTGAAGGATCACCCAATTAATCAAATTATCGGAGATCCCCAGGACAGTGTCAGAACTCGAAGAGGTATAACTAATGAAAATTTATATTTGAGCTTTCTCTCACAGGTTGAACAAAAGAAGTTTGAGAAAGCAAACTCAGACGCATCTTGGATAGTGGCAATGGAAGAAGAATTGAACCAATTCAAGCGTTGCCAAGTCTAGAAGCTTGTTCCAAGACCCAAAGGTAAGAACGTTATCGGAACCAAGTGGGTCTACAAGAACAAGATGGACGGAGATGGAACAAACATAAAGAACAAAGCTAGACTCGTCGCCAAAGGATACCGGCAAGAAGAAGGAATCGAATTCGACCAGACGTATGCTCCAGTGGCAAGACTGGAGGCAATCAGGTTGATCCTAGCCTATGCTACACTTAAGGGATTCACTGTCTATCAGATGGATGTGAAGTCAGCCTTCCTTAATGGTGATAAAAAACAAGAAGTGTATGTGGAACAACCTCCAGGTTTCATTGATTCTAACTTTCCTGATCATGTTTATCTTTTATCTAAAGCTTTATATGGTTTGAAACAAGCTCCTCGAGCTTGGTATGAGACACTATCTAGCTTTCTTCTCGAGAACAAGTTCACAAGGGGAAAGATAGATAAGACATTATTTCTTAGGAAAATAAAAGGCAAGATTTTGCTAGTGCAAATCTATGTCGATGATATTATTTTTGGCTCTACTGACGACAACCTCTGCAAGAAGTTTTCAAAACTTATACAAGGGAAGTTTGAAATGAGCAGTATGGGAGAGCTGAAGTATTTCTTAGGACTTCAGGTGAAACAATATGAAGATGAAATTTTCATCTCTCAGACGAAGTTCACCAAGGAGTTAATTAAGAAATTTGGAATGGAGAGCGCAACCTCTATGAGGACTCCAATGGGTTCAGCTATGTCTCTGGACAAGGATGAGAAAGGGAAACCTTTTGATGAAACGAAGTACAGAAGCATAATTGGATCCTTGCTCTATCTTACTGCGAGTAGACCAGACATAATGTTTTCAACATATGTATGTGCTAGATTTCAAGTGAACTGTAAGGAATCTCACTACACTACTGCAAAGCGGATTTTGAGATATTTTAAAGGTACACCAAATCTTGGCTTATGGTACCCAAGAAGTAATGATAGCGAACTAATTGGTTTTTCAAATGCAGATTTTGCAGGAAGTAAAGATGACAGGAAGAGCACTTCTGGGACTTGTCAATTCCTAGGAAGAAGGCTCATCTCCTGGAGTAGCAAGAAGCAGAACTGTGTCACAATTTCAATAACCGAGTCATAGTATATCTCTGCAGGCAGTTATTGTGCACAGCTGCTATGTATAAAGAACCAGTTTGAAGATTACAACATGAAGTTCCAAAATATTCCATTGTTTTTCGACTCTTCCAGTGCAATTGCAATCGCCAACAACCCAGTCTCTCACAGTAGAACAAAGCACATAGAGCCGAGGTATCACTTCATCTGGGAGCATGTGGAGCATGAAGACATCAACTTCTAGTATGTCCCAACTGACAAGCAGGTTGCATACATTTTCACAAAGCTGCTGGATTAGGCCAAGTTCTCGTTCTTCAAAACAGAACTTGACATGCTCAACAAAGAAGAATAAAGAAGGAGGACTCACAACATAGCTCAAGGATCAGGCAACACTTAAAAAATTCAGAATTTCTTAAGGTTTGACTTCATTTCTCGAGTAATACAATTACTACTCGAGTACTAAATTGAACCACTCGAGATACAAGTCTGCCTCTCAAGAAGTACTTCTCGAGTAATAAGACACTTCTCGAGAACTTCAAATTACTACTCGAGTACTATAGTATCTTCACTCGAGTAATGACTGCCCACTCGAGAAATCTGAAGAAACTTTTTGTATTCAACTTCAAATCTTTATATTCGTACTCAGATGTTTATGCCGCCATATTTTTAAGTATGTCACTTTATTTAATTCCTTAATAATCACAAATTAAGACTTATATAAATAGAAAAGTCTGGAATTTCCATATTACTCGATCACAAAACCCTTTCTCGAAAAGAAAGAAGAAAATTGTTCGTCTTCCGCCGCCATGCAGAGCTTGTCGCCGAATCTCTTATCGCAGTCAAGTTTCATCTTCTCCGGATCAATGGCTCTAACTTCCAAGATAGGGATCGGAAGTAAACTTGTCTCGACAGGAATTGCAGAGATTTTCGAATACTTTTAGAATCTTCTTCTTCTTCTGGAAACTGCCGGGTTGTCCTTTGTTTTAGAGCAACCTTGTAAAATCCTTTTTCCATAGGTTGAAGAATTCTTTCAGAATGCAAAGGTGAGGAACAATGGAAAGATTCTCAAGACAAGAGTTCGAGGTATTAAGATTAAACTCTCTAAGACAGTCGTTTCTAAGCTTCTTCGACTTCCTGTGATTGAAGAAGAAGATGACATAACTACCGAGGACTATGACAGAGCCTATAGTTTCTGTGAAATTTCTGTTATTATGAACAACATTCGTCGACCTGACCTAAATGCAGAGGGCAAACTTCTGGTGGATATTCTTGGCAAAGTACTTTTGTACAAGACAACTTCTATAAGCTTCATCACTGTCAATTTCTTTTATATGATGACAACAGTTATATGCAGGAAGAAATTTTAGTTTAGGATGATGATTTTTGATAAGATAATAGAAAGCATCAAAGCATCTAACTATGCAAGGATTATTTCTCTACTCCTGCATGAGTTCAAGCCAGAGGTCTTTGACCTATCCAAGGGTACAACCCTTCACCACATAAAGAAAGTCTCTGTTTCTTCCATACAAAGATGGGAACTTAAACTGAAGAATCCTGCCCAAGCTGCCAAGGCTCATGACCATCCAGAAGTTGAGGACAGGACTCCATCTCCTCCTCTAAATCAAGTAGCTGGCACATCTGGTGCAGCTGCTAAGGGGGAGCCTACTCCTTTAATTCAAGAGGAAAGAGTCTCTACCCCTCCTGCTGCTGCTGTACTGTATCCTGCCACCCCTAAAGAGGCACTCTCAGATGCCAGTACAAAAGAACATTCTTTCTACATAGGAAGGCATAAATCAGATGATAGAAGAATTGTCTTCAAAAGAGCCTCTTCCTCCCTTCCAACCAGAGAAATCTCCATCTCCATAACCATCACCCTCTCATCATCACTCTAAACCAGAATCCCGTATTCACCAGTCACCTGATGCTGATATAGAAGAAGAACCAGTTTTGATATCTGATAAGAAAGTAGTATCCCCAGAACCAGCTGAAGCTCCTCTCAAGAGCTTGGATTTTTCCCTTCCCACCACTCTTGGTGAGGAAGGTGATATTTTGGTTCAAACTACAAGAGCCATGAGCTCAGTTATAATTGAAGAAATTATTCCATGGACTGCTCATCCTCCTCCAGTTCCTCAAGCTGAAATTCCATCTCCTTCTCCTGCTGCTGCTGATATATTGGGTAAGATAGAATTGATGATCTCATAATAGAGAAAGTACTTTGATGATTCTCTCAAGGCTGTCACTGAAAAAGTTACTGCTCTAGAAAAAGAGATGAGTAGAGGATTTGCAGAAATCCAGCATAATACTGGTGAGCTGAAACACCTTTTCCAAATAGGTGGGAAAGCTCTGGACCACACCATAACCAGTATTGGTCAGGTGATGAACCAGTTAGTAACTATTGCAAATAATCAAATCCAGTTAGAAAAGAAAGCCCAAGAACTTAACTTCAAAACTTGTGAAGAAGTTGGTACTTTCAAAGAGGCTGCTATAGAAACCCTATCTATAGAAGTCAGAAAGGGGGAGAGTTTAGTAAAAGAATACTTAGAAAAATCAGATGCAAACATGAATACTCTCTAGTAAGAAAAGTTAAAGTAAATTCATGCTGATGTCCAAACTCAAATAGATGGTGTAAAGTTTCATACTTATGATACGGCTGTATGGATGCATAATCAAATTTTCCCTGATTTTTAAGCTGATTCAAATGTGATTCCCCATCATCTGAACCCTCTTGCTCAGCATCCTCCAGTTCAACAACCAACTTTCACTCTCAGACCTGAAGATCAAGAACCACCTCCAGATAGTTATGCTCAAGCATGGTTAGACTCTGAAATGACTCAAGATCCTCCTCTAGAAATCCTAGGGCACAAGAAAAGAAAGTATGGTGATGGAGCATCTGCAAGCAAGTCCATCCCTAATCCAGAATTTGAAAGGAGAAGGACACAAGAATTTGCTGAGATTTTGAGCCCTACTTCCAATGCTTTAATCCTTGATACTCTCAAATTAGTTATGGACTATAATGAGAATAGACATGATCATTACAACTCTCATGAGTTGGACTTGTATGAGAAATCTATTACTAAGAGAAGAATTTATGATAGAGAGTATGGAAGGAACAATCCAAATGCTCCTCCTAGACCACCAAAGTATTATCCCAAACCCATCAACTATCAAAGAAGACAACAAGAGAAGAAAGAAAGACAACAGCAACAATAGCAGAGCAAGGACTGAAAAATGATCTAGATTGTGTTTTGAGATTGTGTAGAAATGGATTTCATGGACTATTCTATATAAATATAAATCTTTAATTTTGATGATCTGATTGTCTCTTAATTCTTAGCATTTTTATTCTCATTATCACTGTGCTATCTAGTCATTTTATTTGTTTATCTTTATATAATTCACCTTAGTGTAGAGGGTTCTGACTTCTACAAATAGGGGAAGATTGTTGGGTATTGTATCTACAATAACCTAGATTTGTATGAAGTCACCCTTCAACTAAGATAAATTAAGTTGTATTTGATGTCTTGTTTGAGTTATGTGTTTGCAGGATTTAATTGCCAAGTATAGACCAATGTCAGTCTACAATGAGTCACCAAACACAGGACCATACAATGTAATCACTCATTGTGTGATCAATGGTGTTGACTCATGTGTAGCCTCTCTATTGTGATACACTTCATTTTCAAGCACTAAACTTATAAGAGAAAGACCGATTGCTGATTTCATTGAAGAAAGAATATTTTTAGAAACAGAATTTTTCTAAGTATTTTACTCGAGTAATAACTTTAGTATTCGAGTAGATATATAATCTGTTCTCGAGTAAGCTGAGTCAAGCACTCGAATTACTGAAGTATTTCTCGAGAAGTTATGAAGTTAGTTCTCGAGAAGCTGCTTAGTACTCGAGTACATCTCTGCTTGCTCTTGAGTAATCAGTTTAGTCCAGCTCAAAATTCTGCTAAGTAAGATTCTCGAGAAGTTAAGTTCAGTACTCAAGAAGCTAAGGCTAGCACTCGAGAAGTCGAAGGCTTAAAGCGTTGAGAGCGCTTTGTCTCGAGTAGCAGAAATATCTCTCGGGAAAACTAAGTTAAATTCTCGAGAAAGACTTGTTGTAATCGAGAAGAAGTGATTTAGTTCTCGAGTAAAGTCTAAGTCAAAAAGCGTCGAGAGAGAGATTTGACTCAACGCCTTCTAGCAATCTTCACTCGAGTAAAGTCTAAGTCAAAAAGTGTCGAGAAAGAGACTTGACTCAAAGCCTTCTGGCAATCTTCACTCGAGTAGTTCTATATGTTCTCGAGAAGTTATCTACTAGTTCTTGAGTAATATAAGCTAGTTCTCGAGTAAAGTACTTTATGTCTCGACAAGCCAGACCTGAAATTTCCTTAAGTACTTCTCGAGAATCTTGTAGTTGCTTTCTCGAGAACCAGACATTGTTCTCGAGTAGTCTTATCTTCACTCCAGAACTGAAGTTCGATTTTTCTGAAATTTCGTTAAGTCTGACGGGACACATTTTAAAATTAATCTCCATGACTATTGGTCCACATGTAATGTCATTTATGATTATGACTGTTAGTCTATTCCTATAAAAGGTCTAATCATATTTGACTAACTCTAACAAATAAATAAGTATTCTAAATCATTTTTATTCATTCTAAATCGGGAAGATCCGCGCTGCTGCTCATTGTCTTCATCGCCTCTGATCTTCTCTATCCAAAAGATTCAGACAAGAAGAATCAACAGATCAAGAAATTTCGACAGCTGCAAATCTCTTTCTTGATCGTGGTGATTCTAAGTTTTCAGATCCAAGCATTCTCAGATTTCTTCCTCGACTTTTCTGAAAGGGCTTTTCAAATTTTCAAGAAGGAAGAAGCCGAGATTCTGCCAGATTTGTGAAGACAAGTTTGTATATTTATTTATAAATCATTTTATTCTTGTAGGAGATTTTGTCTCCGAGTTTGTAGGAAGTTTTTCTTCCGAGTGTAGATCCATTTTTGTTGTAGGGGTGTTTCTCCGAGTTGTAGGATTGGTTTTCAATCCGAGGAAATAGTGAAGTAGCCGAGTCTAGCGTGTTGCTAGATCGGTGAGGTGGAGAGTGGACGTACCCAAGATTGGGGAACCACTATATATATGGTGTAATCTGTGTTGTGTGTGTTTCGCTCGCTAAATTTTTTATTCCTAAAAAGATGCAGACCTCACCTATTCACCCCCCCTTAGGTAGACAACTAAAAACATCACCTAGTCATGTTTAGAACTGTCGAGAACAACATGAAGAAGGAGAAGCCTACTAGCCCCATACTGATGGTGCATAAAGGTAAGGGAAAAGCCAAGGGATCAAAGAATACTAAGGTGAGACCTAAGTCATACTTAGATCCCAAATCTTCAGCATTGAAGAAGAAGGGTCTGGAGAAGGAAGGGAAGTGCCGCCACTGTAGTAAGGCTGGTCACTGGAGGAGGAATTGTCCTTCTTATATTGAAGGTCTATAAAAGATGAAGGGAAGCGTGACTTCCTGAAAGTGAGGGATTGATCTGATTTACACTAGAGGGGGCGGGGGTGAATAATGTATATTAAAAAATTTAATTTATTTTTATAGCAGATTTAAAGTAAGTGATATATACCTATAGAAAGCAAAAATCACAGCACACAAATAAAGAAAGTAAAGCAAACACAGACGACACAAGGAAATTTATAGTGGTTCCCCAATAAATCTTGGTACGTCCACTCTTCTACCACTATGATAGGAATCCACTACAGGTTTTTGATCAGGTGACCTGCCACCAGAAGATCTATTTTCTAAGGGATATCTAGCAACCATTTGAGCTTTTGATCAGGTGCCCAAAAACCAAGCTTAAATCTTTTGATCAGGAGACTTAGAAACCAAAAGATAACTTTTGAAGGGATTTTAAAACCCTGTACACAGTTTATGAAATAAACTAAAAAGGTGATGATGTCTTCTCTGTCAAGATTCTCTGAGAAGACTAGTGGATGTTGTAAGTAAAAAGCTCCCCCTGATTTGTGTAGAGATTATGATCAGGAGAGGGAGACTTTTCTTCAGGGTGTAGGCCTTCTTGAAAAACTTCACTGTTCAAAATATGTATCTGAGAGATATGAAGTTGAATCTCAGATTGAAGAGTTGTTCTTCTGGAAGAAGCTTGAAGCAGAATATCTTGTTCTCTGTAAAAATAAATCTCTATAGTCTAACCCTGAGACAAAAAACTTCTGTCAATATACAAAGAATGCCTGAGAGGAATTCAAACATTTGAATTCATTAATCCTGAAATGGCTGAGGAATTCCTTGAGAATTGTAACTGCCTTGGAGATTGATTAGAATTAAACTCTGTGATAAATCCATAATTAATGCTGTCTGGAACAGCTATATTCATTAAGAATATTTAGCATTAATTTCAGAGTGTAACTGCCTGAAATAAAGCTTGAAATCATCCTGCCTCTAAATAAATATAACTGCCTAAACACTGCAAGGAATTCGCTGAACTCAGCAAACCTTTAATCGACCTGAGTTTGGAGTTCGTCGAACTAATTATGTCATTCATCGAACTGAGCTTGGCTATCGTCGAGTTGAGTTACAAAGTTGAGGTCAGAGTTCGTCGACCGGAGCTCAACTTTTGTCGAGCTAAACTCAGAGGTAGAACTCCGAGTTCATCAAGCTGAGCTCGGCGATCGTCGAACTGCGCTCAGCTATCGTCGAACTGAATTCTGCGATTGTGGAACTGCATTTCTCTGGAATTCTTCTGAGGTAGAAACCCTGGAAATATCCTATGACCCTAGACTATACAAAGTGGGTCAAACTAATCATCCTAAACAAATGATTGTGATCCTAGCCCAAATAAGTAATAGGGTTTCAACAATCTTGTTGAAGTTGGAGACCGGGCGGTCTGTCGGTCTGGCTTGGCGGGTTATTGACCGGGCGGTCTGGCGGTTTGCCTTCAGCGGTTTGGTTGTTGTGTTGAGCTCTGAGGTCCAAGCGGTCTAGCGGTCTGTTACTGGCGACTAGGAGACACGCAGTCTAACGGTCTCACATGGTGGATTTTCTCTCTCTCTAGCAGTGGCCGAGTGGTTAGCCCTTCTGTCTAACCGCGCGGCTTGTTCCGGTCTGTTATTCTAGCCGCCCAGATTTTTTGTATAGTTTTAGTCCCACATCTCTTATTTGTATTCTCTCTTCTCTCCTCCATTCTATATAAGGGAGGCCATACCTTTGTAATAGATACCTTTTTCTGATAATAAAATTTCAGTTATACCATTTCCGGCTTGTTTTAGTTCGCTTCTCACATGGTATCAGAGGAATCAATCCTTTCCTCCTGATTCTGTGCCCCTCTCTGTCCGCGCGACTTGCTTCTCCATCTTGCGCCCTGACCGCGCGGTCTCCTTGTCGTTGCCCTCTATGTGCGCGACCTGTTCGCCGCGATCTGTCGCCTTGTTCGCCGCGACCTATCGCCGTGTGCCTTGCCTCCTCCTGTTTGCTCTTGCTCTGGTCGTTGCGACCTGTTGCCTTGTTCGCTGCGATCTGTTGCCTAGTTCGCCGCGACCTATCGCAGTGTGCCTTGCCCTCTCTTGTGCTTCTATTCGAGCGGACTGTCTGCTTGCCGCTCGACTTCTTCCCCTCTGCTTGATACTGCGGCTTGGTCGTGGTCTTTCAGGCCGCTGGTGTTTGACATCCTGACCGCTGCAGTTCCTCTTCTGCCTATCCGCGCGGCTTGTTTCCTAACCGCGCGGCTTCCTGTTGTTTGCTCTTATGGATCTTTCTGATGCTTCCACTGCCACCACTCCTGCCGCCACCCCTGTAGCCAATCCGGCTCCGCCTCTACCTCCTACTCCTTCCGGGAACCTTGGCACCATTTCCAAGCTTGTCGGCTCCAACTACCCGGATTGGAGCGTCTCTTTCACCTTTCGCCTTCGCTCGCAATGCAAACGCCACCATCTCGTTGATGACCCTCCACCTACCGCTTCACCTCTCTTTGATGACTGGGATGCGAGTGACGCTCTTGTGCGTACTTGGCTCGCTAACAGTCTATCTGATGAGTGCCTTTCCGTCATCCGTCATGATGAGACGGTGAAGGCCGCTTGGCTTCATCTTGCTGCTTTGTATTCCAAAGGGGCTCAGACGTCCCGCATCTATACGTTGTATGCGGACCTCTTTGCCCGGCCTACCTTGTCTCCTGCTGCTGCCTACCAACAAGTTCAAGCTCTTGGGGCTGAGATTCTTCAGAATCGCCCCTTTTCTGCGGATCTGGCCCAACAACACAAGCACTTACAGGAGCTTCTGGTTGTGTGTTATCTGCTCCGTCTTCCTGACACTTATGACATGATCTGCCAACAAATTCTGGGTGAGGCGAAATCTCCTACTTTAGATGCCACCGCTGCTCGTATCGCCGCTGTCACCTCTCTACTTCAGCGCCCGCTTCTGCCCACTCCTTCTCCTCCGGATAACTATGCTCATCAAACTCAGCGGAGTGGCTCTGGTAGCCGCAGCCATCAGTCTGGCGGACGTCCTTCTTCCCGCTACCTCTGTTCTCACTGCGGCCGCACCGGACACACTCTAGATCGCTGCTGGACAAAGCATCCCCATCTTCGCCCCTCGGGTGACTCTTCCGCCTCCTCTTCCAAGCCGTCTGCTTCCGTGGTCACATCATCAGGTAGTGCCCATGTGGTCACTCAAGGTAAATGGCTTATCGACTCCGGTGCCACTAATCATATGACGGGCAATCCTCAGTGCTTCTCTCTCCTCAAACAGCATGATCGGTTGCCCCCGGTCCTCATTGCAGACGGTTCTCCCTCCCCGGTTCATGGGTCGGGAGTGGTTCATGTTACTCCGTCCCTTCGGCTAGAGGACACTCTCTATGTGCCCAAGTTTCCGTGCAATCTGTTGTCGGTTACTTCTTTGTGCAAGCAGCTTCAATGTTCTGTAACGTTTACTCCATCTTCTTGTTCTTTTCAGGATCCGAGCTCCCAGCGGACGATTGCTACTGGGACTGAGAGCGGCGGCCTCTACTTCCTCGACAACGTTTCCGCTTTGTCCGCCTTCTCTTCTTCTTGTACGGATCTTCTCTAGTGGCATCTCCGTCTCGGTCATCCTCCACCACGGCTTCTACATCAGCTTCTGCCCCACCTCCCTCCCTCCAATACTCCTCTCAACTGCGAAGCATGTCAACTTGGCAAGCATCATCGTTCCTCCTTCCCGCCGAAGCAAGGTCGGGGCTCTACCCGTCCGTTTGATCTAGTCCACTCCGATATCTGGGGACCTGCTCCTACCCTTACTATTGGTCGGGGTAGTTCTTATTTTGTAACCTTTATTGATGATTTTTCTAGATGTACTTGGGTGTATCTCTTACGAGATCGCTCTGAACTTTTTAATGTATGTACCTCCTATTATCATTTAATCAAAAATCAGTTTGGTGTTGGTATTAAAACTTTTCGCTCTGATAATGCGCAAGAGTACTTAAGTCATGCTTTTACCTCTTTCTGTGTCCAACATGGCGTTATCCATCAGACAAGTTGTGTCTATACATCCCAACAAAATGGGGTGGCGGAACGCAAAAACCGTCACATCCTCGATGTTGCTCGCACATTGATGACTCAAATGCATGTCCCTCGCTCATATTGGGGCTATGCTGTTCTTCTTGCCTGCTATCTTATCAATCGCATTCCCTCCTCCGTTCTCAAGGGAAACACCCCTTTTTCCATTCTTTATCCAGGCAAGGAGGCTTTTCCTCTCCCTCTCCGAATCTTTGGGTGCACTGCCTTTGTGCATGCCCCATCTGCCACCCGTGATAAGCTCTCCCTTCGCTCCACCAAATGTGTCTTTCTGGGGTACTCGGCCACTCAGAAAGGCTACTGCTGCTTTGATCCTGTTCTTCGTAAGCAGTTCATCTCCGCTGACGTTACCTTCTTCGAGAATGCCTCCTACTTCTCGGATGACTCCTCTACTCTTCCCCCACCTCTGATTCTCCTGTTATTCCGTTCGTTCCCTCGTATCCTACTGCAATATCCGCCCCTCCTCTGTCTCCGCCCACTCCTCTCCCTCCGCCTCTCTCTCCGCCTCCATCTCCCTCATCTCCGCTGTCGTCGCTCTCTCCTCCCGGGCCAGCTCTCTCTGCCACGGATTCTCTGGATGCCGAGGAGCCCGCCGACCTGGATCTTCCTGTAGCTCTTCGCAAAGGGGTGCGGACGTGTACCCTACACCCCTTTGCTACTGTTGTTTCATATGATCGTCTTACTCCTTCTCGCAGGGCCTTTGCACTAGCTATCTCTACTACTACCACACCTCGTTCCTACCAGGAGGCCCTTGCCATTCCTCAATGGAAGATGGCCATGGATGAGGAAATGGCGACCCTCATAGAGCGGGGTACCTGGACTCTTGTCCCTCCTCCCTTTGATACAGATGTTGTTGGTTGTCGCTGGGTCTTTGTGGTCAAATTTGGCCCAGATGGCACTGTGAACCGTTACAAAGCTCGCCTGGTGGCTAAGGGCTTTACTCAAACCTATGGGGTTGATTACTTTGACACCTTCTCTCCCGTGGCTCGTCTCAGCACTATACGGGTCCTTCTCTCTGTGGCGGTCAACAAAGACTGGCCACTTTCCCAGCTAGATATCAAGAATGCCTTCCTTTATGGTGATCTTCAGGAGGCCGTCTACATGGAGCAACCTCCAGGGTATGTTGCTCAGGGGGAGACACGAGTATGCCGGCTACAGAAGGCAATCTATGGCCTCAAGCAGAGCCCTCGAGCTTGGTTTGACAAGTTCAGCGGCATCGTGGCGGCCGTTGGTTTTGCTCGCAGCGCTGCTGATCACTCTCTATTTATTCGCAAAACCTCTTCGGGACTGGTGGTTCTTGTAGTATATGTTGATGATATTCTTCTCACTGGTGATGACCAGGAAGGGGTAGCCTTGACAAAGCGGCATCTTCGCCAACATCTAGTCACGAAAGATATGGGTTCTCCGAAGTACTTTTTGGGGATCGAAATCTCTCGGAAGCCCAACTCTTTAGTCCTCTCTCAGCGTAAGTATGCTCTTGATATTTTAAAAGAAGCAGGATTGACTGGGGCCAAACCTGCCCGATGTCCCATGGCTGTTGGAGAAGACAAAACCTGGACAGATGATTCGCCTCTTCTTTCAGATGCTTCGCGGTACAGGCATCTGGTTGGTAAGCTCATATACCTCACCGTGACTAGGCCCGACATTTCCTATGCTGTGGGCAAGGTGAGTCAATTCATGCAAGCTCCCAGGGAGTGCCATCTACAGTCCGCCTTGCGGATCTTGGAGTACGTCAAAGCCGCCCCTGGGAAAGGATTGCTCTTTCAGAAGAATGATCATCTGAGGGTTGAAGCTTACTCAGATGCGAGTTACGCTGATGACAAAGGGGACCGCAAGTCTACCTCCGGTTTCTGTACCTTTGTTGGGGGCAATCTGGTAAGCTGGAAGAGCAAGAAGCAATCTGTTGTCTCCAGGTCCAGTGCTGAAGCAGAGTATCGGAGTATGACATCGACCACTTGTGAGCTAAAATGGCTACGGGCTCTCATGTTGGATTTAGGAGAGGTCTACAACCATCCTCTACCTATGTTCTGTGACAACAAGGCTGCTATATACATCTCCAAAAATCCAGTCTTCCATGAGAGAACCAAGCACATTGAGGTCGACTGTCATTTCATTCGTGAAGAGATTCTGAAGGAACAAATTTGCACCCCCTTCGTCACGTCTGAAAAAGAGCTGGCTGACATCTTCACCAAGCCAGTATCCGCCTCGTTTCTTCATATATGTGACAAGCTGGGCATGATCGACATATATGCTCCAACTTGAGGGGGAGTGTTGAAGTTGGAGACCGGGCGGTCTGTCGGTCTGGCTTGGCGGGTTATTGATCGGGCGGTCTGGCGGTTTGCCTTCACCGGTTTGGTTGCTGTGTTGAGCTCTGAGGTCCAAGCGGTCTAGCGGTCTGTTACTGGCGACTAGGAGACCACGCGGTCTAACGGTCTCACATGGCGGATTTTCTCTCTCTCTGGCAGTGGCCGATCGGTTAGCCCTTCTATCTAACCGCGCGGCTTATTCCGGTCTGTTATTCTAGCCGCCTAGATTTTTTGTATAGTTTTAGTCTCACATCTCTTATTTATATTCTCTCTTCTCTCCTCCATTCTATATAAGAGAGGCCATACCTTTGTAATAGATACCTTTTTCTGATAATAAAATTTCAGTTATACCATTTCCGGCTTGTTTTAGTTCGCTTCTCACAAATCTCCTCCTATTTGGGTGAGGATACTATCTAAAGAGAAAAACACAAAGCAGAAAAATATCTAGCAGAAATAAAACTTTCAGCAGATATATAATAAAGTGCTTTGAGAGTTCAAAAACATAACATAGTTTACAGATATAAAATCAGAAATCAAGTGTCTTTCTTAGAAGCTTTAGAGAGAGAATCAGAAGATGGTTTAGTAAAGATCAACTTCCTATTAGGATCTTCAACTTCTCTTTGACTCATCTTTAAATCCTGAGAGCTAATGATCCTCAAAGAGGTAGTCCTTGACACAACTGCCTCTGGATGCAAGCTCATGTACTTGTCCACATTGAACAAGTTCTTCACCTGATATCTGCCAAGCTCCTTCTGTCTATAAGAGGACATGGTGGAGAACTTATAGGTGTCATTTCCTTCTGCTTTAGCTTTCTTAATTTATGATAGAGCAACAAGCTCATTAAATCTAGCCATTCTGAAATTTGGATCCATCTCTGGATCATAAACTGGTGAAGGAGGCCTCTCTTGATCTGATTACTGTGAACTGCTTTGACTTGACTGCTGCCTGCTTTGCTTTGTTTGCTGCTGCTGACTGCTTTGAAAATCTGACCTTGAAGGTCTATCTTTTCTGTCTTGAGAAGGTCTAGAATGATGATGAGAAGTAGGCTTTTGAGAAACATTTCTTGTTGCTCTTGCTGCTGGAGGAGGAGGAGGAGGTCCTCTCCAAGTTTTTTGAGGTGAAGAGTATCTCCTCATCTTCTTCCTATTCTTTTGCTCAGTCTTAGAGAACCTGATCCAGTGGGGAAGATCTGGAGTGAGAGGTATTCCATGCAAAATGTAGTATGGAATATCTGTATTAGAAGAAGGTTTAGGAGCAACCATTGCAGGAGCCTTCTTCTTAAATTTCCTTTTCTTAGATCCAAGGAGAACATATAAATCATCTAACTGTTTAAGCAAATCATTCTGATCATGAACTTGAACTTATGGCTGTGTATGAACAATATCTGTATCAACTTGTATATGTACACTATCATCTTCTTGTTCTTTGTCTTGAAAAAGATTGTCATCAAGATTAGGCATAGGAGTTTCATCCCAAGTAAAGGAAGGAGGGGAAGAAACTTGCTCTATAATATTCATTGAATTCTCAATAGCTAAAGGCTGAGAGATTGGAGAAATGCTAGAAGAAACAACTGTAAGGCTGGTCCTTAGTTGTTCTAAAACTGAAGGACTACTAGGAGCAGTATAACATACTATAGCTTTAGAAAGATCAAGCTCAAAAACTGGAAAACCATTATACAGAGTATCAAAATAAGATAATAAAGATTGCAAGTTGACTACGGGATGAATAGAGGCATCACCAACAGTAACAATTTTTGAAATAACTGCTACTGCTTCTTCAACCGAACTGAACATCTCTGTATCCTGAATAACATCAAAAACTACTACTGCTGGACTGTCTGGAGTTTCTGCTGCTGCTGTAATTAGAACTACTGTAGCTTCTTCATAAAACATCTCCCCCTGCCTAGATCTAGGGAGACCTGAATCTAGGCCCCCAGAAGAAGGTATAAAATTGGAGGAGGCAAGTTGAGAAGAGAGGGCAGAGATAAAAGCAACAAGAGGAGCCATTGCTTCATCTATCAGTTTCTTGAGAGTAGGAGTAATGAATTCAATGAGGTTTGAAGCAATGGAAGAAAAGTCCAAATACATAAACTCAGTAGGATTCTGAGCAGATGTTGATGTTAGATTTGGAGTAGAAGAAGAGGGAGTAGATCTGTTTGCATAGATTTGACAGATAATGAAGGCTTGAGGAATAGATGAAGGAGGATGATAGGAGGAATGTCATCAGGATGATTTCTTGGATTGGTGAATGAGGTGGAGATATATGAGATTGAGCTGTATGTGGAGGAGATGAAAGTAGTGGAGATGTAGGTGGTGACTGAATAGGTGACTGAGGAATTGAAGCTAATTGATCTAGAGATAATTGATGTTGAGTAGGGGATTCTGGATGGAAAGAAGTGGATGGAACCTCTATAGATAAGAAAGGTTGAAGAGAAGGTGGAGATGGGTTCCTAGGAGAATTGTTTGGAGATGGTAAAGGAGAAGAATTTGGTAGAGCTGGAACCTCTTCTGGGGTTGTGAGAGTGACTGAAATAGCCCATGTGATTTCAGAAGTATTCTTAGAAGAGATAGCTCTGGATGGCTTAGGGATTACCCTCTCCCATATTCCAAAGAGGGTAGAGGTTAGCCTCTTTGAGGAATTAATATAAATGGTCTGGGAGACAAAAAGTTCAGGACACTTAGCCTGTAAGACAATCCCCAGGATTCTGCCATAACCAACATCCTTTTTATTAATCTTTTTATTAATGGAATCAAACAAGATTGATCCCCAATTCACAGACTTCTGATTAACCAAGGCAGGCATCAAGAGAAACTGGTGCCTGGTTACATAATCATGAGCAGAATATTTGCCTAACAGAACCTTACCAACAATATCAGCTAAGAATTTATATTCAATTGAAAAATTCTTTTTCAATAAATGGTTAGGGTTTCCTTATGAATGACACAACCTTTCTAGCATTTCATCAAACTTAGAACTAGATAACTCTATGTCATCTTCACCATTAACAAAACCAAAAACTTCAGAGAGAATTTCAGGAGTGAGAGGAACCTGATTTCCTGAAATAGATCCAATAATATTTGAAGTATCTTGAAGTTTGGCTGTATGTACCCATTCTTTGATCTCTGCAACTAGAAGTTTTATTCTGGTGGTCATGAAAGTTCACAGATTTTGATCCTCAAAGAGATGTAAAATATGCTGGAAGATTTGGTCTGAATGATTGGAAGATTCCAGGTCAATGTCGAAACCAGCATCGAATTTCATGAAAGATAGAGTCGCCTGAGAAATCGCCATTTTCCTGCAAAATAGAGAGATCAAGTTCAAGGGAAAATTAATAAAGCGCGGGATAGAGTTCGATGAAAACCTAATTATAAGTTTTCAGAAGTCGAAAAGGTGAACTCTGTCCAACGAAAAGCAAAACCTCGAACTCTTGTTTGACAAAAATTCTCAATAGAAATACATTTCGTCGATCTCCAGTCGACGAAAGTTTTGCAAAAGAAATATATTTCATCGAGCTCCGTTCGACAAACAATACTTGAAACTAATCCGTCAATCTCCGTTAGATGAAAGTTTCTAAAAATAAAGTTCGTCAATCTCCGTTCGACGAACATTTCACGAAAAGTTCACAGTTCGTCGAGCTCCATTTGACGAAAAGTGTCCAATTCGTCATTCTCAAAACAAAAATCAAATTAACGACTCTCCATTAATCATGTCTAACTGATTTAAGATGAAATGATGTTTCTTTTCATCTAAGGGTTTAGTGAAAATATCTGCCCTTTGTAAATCAGTAGAAATGAAAAGAAGATTAATTTTATTTTTGTCTATATTATCTCTAAGAAAATGATGTCTTATTTCTATATACTTAGTCCTACTATGATTGACTTGATTTTGTGCAATTGATATTGCACTGGTATTATCACAAAATATTGTTGAATTATTTAAGATCCATAATCTAGTAGTTGATTTTGAATCCACAAAATATGTGAACAACAACTACCAGCTGCAATGTATTTAGCTTCAGCAGTTGAAGTAGAAATAGATGTTTTCTTTTTGCAAAACCATGACACAAGCCTATCACCAAGAAACTTACAAGTTCCTGATGTGCTTTTTCTATTAACTCTGCATCCAGCATAGTCAGCATTTGAGAATCTAGTTAATTCAAATTCTGACTCTTTTGGATACCAGAGTCCTAGATTTGGACAACCTTTTATATTTCTCAAAATACTTTTTACTAAAATTAGATGAGATTCTTTAGGGTTTACTTAAATCCTAGCACAAATACAGGTAGCAAACATTATGTCTAGTCTACTAGTTGTTAAGTATAATAAAGACCCAATGATGGTCCTATATATTTTCTGATCAACAGATTTACCCTGTTCATCATTATCAAGTACAACATTAGATGACATGGGTGTTTTCATAGCTGAGGCATCTGACATCCCAAATCTTTTAATTAGCTCTTTAGCATATTTAGATTGGGATATAAAAATACCATCAGGAGTTTGCTTTACTTGTAAACCAAGGAAGTAGGATAATTCACCCATGCTACTCATTTCAAACTTAGAATGCATTAGGTCAGAAAACCTTTTGCAAAGTTTGGAATCAGTAGAACCAAAAATTATGCCATCTACATATATTTGAACTAGTAAAATTTTTTATTTATGATGTCAAACAAATAATGTTTTATCTACTATGCCTCTACTGAATTTATTTTCTAGAAGAAAACTAGCAAGAGTCTCATACCAAGCTCTTGGAGCTTGTTTAATACCATAAAGAGCTTTATTAAGTATAAAACATAAGAAGAGTGAGTTGGAGAGATAAAACCTGGTGGTTGTTCTACAAAAACTTCCTCTTTGAGCTCTCAATTTAGAAAGGCACTCTTCATATCCATCTGATATACCTTGAATCTCTTGAATGATGTAAATGTAAGAAAAATCCTGATAGCCTCTAATCTTGCAACATGAGCAAATGTTTGATCATAGTCTTGCCTTCCTCCTGTGAATAACCTAGATCTACCAATCTTGCTTTATTTCTTACAATAACTCCTTGAGCATCCAATTTATTCCTAAAGACCTATTTGGTTCCGATGACTGGATAGTCTTTGGGTCTTGGAACTAAATCCCAAACTCTACATCTCTCAAACTGATTGAGTTCCTCTTGCATTGCAATGATCCAGTGGGGATCTTGTTCTGCATCTTTGATGGATTGAGGTTCAATCTGAGAAATAAAACAAGCATGCATCTGATCTTGATTCAATTGATGCCTTGTTTGAACTCCAGCTTATATGTCTCCAATCACTTGAGATCTAAAGTGATCTCTAAGTGTGACAAAGTCAGCAGGTTGAGTTGGTTGGTCAACTATTTGTGGTGTTAATTCCTCTGGTAGAATTTCATTGACCACAATATTTTAAGCACACATTTCTGAATTTTCTTCATCACTGTCATCATCAGCAATCTGTTGAGAAGGATGTAATGTATCCTCTTGTGTTAGGATTAATTCATCCAATTTCTCACACAGATTTGGTACCTGAAAAGATTCTATGGTAGAGATGTTGAAACTGAAAATTCGGTCTCTGTGGAGTTCACCCCTGGGAAGGGGTGATCGCGCACCTACTTCTCTCCGACAAGCAAAATGACAAGGAAAAAGAACAAGGAACTGACCCAAGGTCTCGGTGCGGAGGTCCCACCACACACCCGGAAGATCTTAGAGCGCCTAGGTAGAATACTCCGAGTGACATCCAACCCTGACAGCTAGGTGAGAGCCTAACAGCGGGATCTGCTTGGGGTTTGCGTAGACTCCTTTGAGTGACATCCAGCCCTTCCAGCTAGGTGATAGCCTGACATCGGCATCTGCTTGGGGTCTAAGTAGACTCCTCCGAGTGACATCCAGCCCTGCTAGTTAGGTGAAAGCCTAACAACAGGATCTGCTCGGGGTTTGGGTAGACTCCTCCGAGTGACATCCAACCCTGCCAGCTAGGTGTGAGCCTGGCAGAGGGATCTGCTTGGGGTCTGGGTAGACTCCACCGAGTGACATCCAGCCCTGCCAGCTAGGTGAGAGCCTGACATCGGGATCTGCTCGGGATCTTGGTAGACTCTACCGAGTGACATCCAGCTCTGCCAGCTAGGTGAGAGCCTGTCAAGGGGATCTGCTCGGGGTCTGGTTGGACTCCACCGAATGACATCCAGCCCTGCCAGTTAGGTGAGAGCCTGACAACGGGATTTGCTCGGGGTCTGGGTAGACTCCACCGAGTGACATCCAGCGCTGCCAGCTAGGTGAGAGCCTGTCAGCGAGATCTGCTTGGGGTTTGGGTAGACTCCACCGAGTGACATCTAGCCCTGCTAGCTAGGTGAGAGCCTAACAACGGGATCTTCTCGGGGTCTGGGTAGACTCCACCGAGTGACATCCAGCCATGCCAGCTAGTTGAGAGCCTGGAAGCGGGATCTGCTCGGGGTGTGGGTAGACTCCTCCGAGTGACATCCAGCCCTGCCAGCTAAGTGAGAGCCTAGAAGCGGAATCTGCTCGGAGTTTGGGTAGACTCTACCTAGTTACATCCAGTCCTGCCAGCTAGGTAAGAGCCTGGCAGCGGGATCTGCTCGGGGTCTGGGTGGACTCCACTAAGTGAAATCCAGCCCTGCCAGCTAGGTGAGAGCCTGACAGTAGGATCTGCTCGAGGTCTGGGTGGACTCCATCGAGTGACATCCAGCCCTGCCAGCTAGGTGAGAGCCCGGTAGCGGGATCTGCTCGAGGTCTGGGTAGACTCCACTAAGTGACATCCAGCCCTGCCAGATAGGTGAGAGCCTGGAAGCGGGATGTGCTCAGGGTTTGGGTAGACTCCACCGAGTGACATCCAGCCCTGCCAGCTAGGTGAGAGCCTGTCAGCGGGATTTGCTCGGGGTCTGGGTAGACTCCACCGAGTGACATCCATCCCTGCCAGCTAGGTGAGTTCCTTGTAGCGGGATCTGCTCAGGGTCTGGGTAGACTCCACCGAGTGACATCCAGCCCTGCCAGCTAGGTGAGAGCCTGACAATGGGATCTTCTTGGGCTCTGGGAAACGAACACTTTTACTTGCAAGAATAATGGCAGGAGCACATGCATATCGAGAAGCTTTTATTAAAAAATGGAACACTACTTACAGGACTCAAGGGTAAAAACGTTTCAAGTCCTCACCGATCCAGGTGAGACTTAGGGTCTCGCCTTCCACATTTTGGAGGCGGTACCCTCCTGATTTCAATGTTTCCTGTACAATATATAGACCTTCCCAGTTGGGGTTGAGCTTTCCTACAACAACTGATCTTCCTGCAGAATCCACCTTTCTCAGGACCAAGTCCCCTTCCGCGAACTATTTGACCCTGACGTGCTTGTCAAAGTACTTGGCCATTCTTATCTTCACTTCTTATGCCGGATGGCGGAGAGGTCACGTAGCTCCTCCACCATATCCAGAGAGTGCCGTAGTTCCTCTTCATTTTCATCTCTCCATTCTTCCCTTCCTTCCTCCGCCTCAACCACCCGAGGCGTCCGGACCTCAAAATCTACCGGAAGTACTTCCTCACATCCATGGGAGAGCTTAAAAGGGGTTTCTCCCGTGGCGGTGTTGGGGGTGGTTCTAAGGGCCCAAAGGACTGAGGGGAGTTGCTCCACCCAGCTACCCTTCAAGTTCTCAACTTTTTTCTTCAGAAGGTTCACTATGATTTTTTTTGCCTCCTCCACCTGCCTGTTTCTCCTAGCATGATGGACCGAGGCAAACCTGAGGTCCATCCCGAGCTGCAAGCAGAAGCTGATGAACTCGGCGCTGGCAAACTGGGGTCCGTTATCCGTGACTATGGCTTGCGGTAACCCGTGCCGACAGATGATCTCCCCCCAGATAAAATTCCAGATAACCTGGGAGGTCACCTTAGCCAGCGCCTTCACCTCCAACCACTTAGAAAAATAATCTATCATGATGAGAAAGAACCTCCTCTGCTCGCTGGCCTGGGGGAAAGGCCCCACATGGTCCATTCCCCAAATGGCGAAGGGCCAGGAAGCCGTGATACTTCTGAGACGCTGGTCCGGTTGCAACTGGAGGGGAGCATATAACTAGCACTTGTGGCACTCTTTTGTAAACTCCGCTGCATCATGGCCCAAGGTGGGCCAGAAATACCCTTGCCTGATAATCCTTCCCTCCAGGGTCCAACTCCCAAAGTGGCCCCCACACTCCCCGGAGTGGAACTCCTCCAAGATCCTCTGGACCTCCCTCTCGGCCACGCAACGCGCCAACATCCCTGAGAGGGTCTTTCGGTACAGCTTCCCATCGCGCATGAGATAGTATGTCGACTTGTACATGAATTTCTTCCTGTCCATCCCTTCTGGATACTCTTTCGTGGAAAGGAAGGTCGTGAACGGATCCATATACGAGGGGTGTTGATCCACCTCCATAAGCTCTCCTTTTTCGATGGAAGGGCGGAATAGGTTGGAAATGGTGCCCCCCACCCGGGGGCCATGCTTTGCGAGTCGATCCACCTACTCACTCTCCTCCCGGGGCACATGCCGGATGGAGAAAGTTTGGAATGTGCCAATGACCCCCTTTACTTTTGCTAAGTATAACTGGAGGGTAGGCTCCCTTGCCTCAAACTCAACGTTGAACTAGGAAGCCACCGCCATAGAGTCAGTGAAGACCTCCATATCAAGTACCCCCAGCTCCCTGGCCAAGCATAGCCCTGCGATCACCACATCGTACTTGGCCTGGTTGTTGGTGATGGGAAAGTGCATCACCACTATTTGCTCGATCCTCGTGATATGTGTCAGGAGGAGGAGAATACCCCTTGCTCATCTCGACGTCGGAGGAGGAGATCACATTAAAACCTATAGGGAGGAATCAGAAGGAGCGAGCAATGGCAAATGGGCAAAAGTGCAAAGCTCACCTGGGGTCGGTACGTCGCCCGCATTGGTAGCCAGTCGGGAGGTACCCAGCCGGCCTTGGAAGGGTTCACCTCCAAGGGTAGGAAAGGTTTTCCCCAGGCCGGGAGGCATCGGCGACGGAGACTTCGCAGGAGGGACATGCTCCTGGGTTAAGGGGATATTAACCCGCTCAATTATTAGCAGGGGAAAATGCCCTGGTTCCCCATATCCCCTCCATCATCGCGAACCGATTCCTGTAGAAAAGAGAATTCAAAAGTGGAGTCATGAGTCAGACGGAGGGGTCCGCATACCTCAGGGGCGACCTCGTCACCGGATGCCGAACTAAACGAAGGGGGATCGTTCGAGGGGGACCGCCCACCCTTTTTTCCTTTTTTCGGCCTAAAAAGGGGGCCAGACGATCCGCGCGCCAGCCACGGGGCGACACTAAGGGCCAGCTCCCGAGTCCCCTCCCTCGCGGCCGCTAGGCGAGCTCGCATCTCCTCGGATATAGGAATCACTCAGCTATAGCTCGCGGAGAAGGGTGGAAGGAGGGGGAATTTCTCCAAAGGTCTGATGGAATATTTATAGCACGACAGTGGGGCCCCTCAAAAGATTCTCTCCAGCTCAGCAAAGCACTCACCGAACACGTGGGTTGGATGATTCTTTCTGAGCTTGGCCAAGCTCAAAAATAGCGGGGATTATGTACAACCCCGTATTCGCCGAGTGGGCCCACGGCCCCAGAAGAGCGGACCGGTGGAGCCCGCCCACATTAGAACAGTAAGCAGGCGGACTCAGAACGACCAACTCGCTCTCGCCAAATCTAGGCGGACAAGCTGTGCGAGCTGGTCAATGCAGCCTGCTGATGCGTCATCGGAAGTGTACCGATCACTGTCAAGTAATAATTTGGGAATAACTTCCCTGAATGTCGATCTCGAGGGAATGCAGGAAGGGTACGTGATAGCGTCGTGTGAAGATCATTACTAAGAGTTGAAATAAACAACAAGGGGTTGGTTTAGATTCCTAATGCTACAGAACAAAAGAAGACTACTGCGGGTCACCTTCACCGCTTTGCTTGGTGGATGGAGTGAGTGCAGGCCGCTATGCCATGCTTCGTTAGGCGGATGGACGGATAGCAAGTGCGGAGAGTGAGGGTCATAATCACCTCTTCATCCACCAACTCTAGCCTTTGCTAGAGTGGTTCAAGTGCACGGGTGAGTTGGTGTGAGTGGAGGCGAGTGCATCATAGCTAACAACAGAGCAAGTAACTAACCGAACAAACTTCATTCATAGACAAATTAAAAGTAAGTTTAGTTTTATTACAAGCTTAAGAGTACATTCCACAAAGAGAAGAGGTAGAGTAAACCGAAAGAGGGAAAGCGTAGCCGTGGTTCTTAGCCGGAGTGGTGGGTTGTCAATCCACTTCACGACTCTGACCGTGGTTGCTACCGGATGTAAATGGGTCGTCGATCCACTTGTTCTTCTCCGTCTTCTTTCCTTTCCTTCAATCCCTTCTTCCTTTTGTCTAGAGGAATAGCACCAAAAGTTCTCGTTGCTCGCTGCTGGTGTCCAGGAGCTCTCCGAAGGTTGAAGATGGCTTCAGATGGCTGGATAATGCTTCTCGGAGGGTGGAGATGAGTGGAGGACCTGTGGAGGAGAGGAACGACGCTTCCCACGCAACTTTGGGGCGAAAAAAATGAAAAAAACGTGCCCTAATTCGCGGAGCAGGACCTTATATATGGAGGCAGAATAATCAGAGCGCACGATCAGTGGCACACGACCAGTGGTCGTGCGCACTGTCGGTTGATGATCGTGCGCTCTGCTCCAGAGAAACCTGCAGCTAGACAGAAATATTAGTATATATGCGCACGATCAGTGGCGCACGACCGGTGGTCGTGCGCACTGGGTCCCCTGATCGTGCGTACTGGGTCCCCTGATCGTGCGATTGACAATGACAGAACTTCAAAAAATGAGGTAAACGCGCACGACCAGTGGCGCACGACCAGTAGTCGTGTGCACTATGTCCAGTGCTCGTGCGGTCTCCCAAGCAGAACTTGGAAAATGTAGAATATAGTGTGCACGATCAGTGGCGCACGACTAGTGGTCGTGCGCAATAGGTCCAGTGATCGTGCGCAGTGTTCCTATACCGTTTGGTATTTCCCAAACATTCCCGGAACACGCACACGACCCTTGTACCAGTAATAAAAATAGAAAGGCCACCAAAGTGTGCACACCACATTCTCTAGACACAGAAAAACACCAAGTAAAGGGCAAAAGTACAGAAACAACGAATTCACACTGAAAACGGGCCTAAGGTGCACTTAACATGAAATTGACAGATAAATGAATATAAACAATTATGGCTCTCAAGTGTAGTGCATTAACGAGAAAACTGGCCTAGATGAGTCCAAAAATATGTATATAACTTGGACTCATCGCACCCCCAGACTTACCCATTTGCGCGTCCCGAGCAAATCATCACTCCGTGGACTTGAAATCAGCTAGCTGGCTCAGAAATTTCAAAATAAAGTAAGACGAGAAATCAAATACATCATGTGCATAGAAAATAGAATAGAAAAACTTTTTAATTATACTACGGAGTTTAAACTATTCGACAAGGGTAAATAAATATTGTAGCTACTCAAAATTAGAATTCTGGAGAATCATTCGGTCATGTGTAGGAAGAAAGTAGGAAGGACACTAAGATGAGCATTGCCAAAGACTAGGGCTCGTGATCACCTCCAAAAAAATCCAATAATGTCGGGGACCCTACGCTTGCCCGTTCACACTCTCTACACAGTACTAGCTCGACTCAAGCGTGAATCCGTAGGACTTGTAGGATCAAATGGGGGCATAGGCTAAGGTTTGGTAGTCAAAGATAAACTTGGAGGCTACACTCAACCAAAGCGAGCGAACAACAACTAAACCAAAACAGGCACTTAGAAATGTACGTGTGATATACCCCCAGACTTAGCTTGAAAACCGGGCGTGTACATGGCCTAACCCGACCAATATCAATAAATATGATGGGGATACAATTTCTCATTGTAATTCTTCATTTTTTTTCTTTTTCCATTCTTTTCTCTTTTTTTTTCTTTTGCAATCCCTAAACTTAGCAAGTAAAATTTCGTGAATTCATCACCACATCACATGAATTCCACATATGACAACTCATCAAAATATTAAATTCAATCAAGCTCATGGATTTGGTTGCGATAGGAGGATTGACTTTAGGCTTTGGTGAATAAAGATGGAGCTGAATCAAAGGAGGGGTAGACACAAATTTGGCTTGCAACGGTTAGCAACTAGGACTAGGTAAACAAAGCTCAAACTAGCCAAAATGATGGCTTACGTCACGCTGACGCATGACTAACCGGGCACCAATGCTTCAAGAGTAGCTTGGGGCAAGTTATTAGCCACCTATAAAGATGATCCTTCCTCCCGACTCGAGCAATACGCGTCTAGTGACGGCTACACACATTCCTACACTACCGTTTAATTACTCCAAATTCAACAGTTTTGAGTAGTACAAACAATATTTACATCTGCAAAAAAAGTATAAATCTACGAGCATAAAGAAAAAGTAAATCTATACTATTGTTACACAAACCATGAGTACTCGATTAGGAGCACTGCACGAGTTTCAAACTACTTTATCCTAAAATCCTAAGCCAAAACCACTATTTTAAAGTTTACACAAAAATAATACATTTGACTCGAGCTGCGCGCGTGGTTAAGAGCGCGCTCGTGTGGGTGATTCAGTGTGTGCTACAGTGATTATGAAATAAATAAATAAAAACTGGTATGCAATAAATTGTGTTGTGTAGTGACCATAGACAGCTCTACCCCCAGACTTGAATGCGACAACTAAAAAAATAAATAAACATTCCAAATAAGATAAAGAGCTAGGGGTAAGAAGTACCTATGCTCAAAATTGAGCATACCAGTCGTGCAACGAGATTGTCCGATAGTGGCTGGGTTGCCGTGCCTCAAAAATTTCCCGCACCTGCGAATTAGACATCCATGCAAAACAAAAAAATAGATATATATATATATATATATATAAAGAAACACAGTGCACAAAACAGGACCAAGTGGTCCGACATGGGTTGTCTCCTAGAAGCCACTTTTCTTTACCATCCTTAAGGTGGATCAAATACCTGTATTAAGCATAATATATATAAAAATAGCATTCAGCACCCAGATGGGCGCCCACAAAAATATAATTGTTCCATGTCTAAACCTGCAAAATAAAGTACAATACATTTAAAAAAGAAATGCTAATCTAGATAACTGATGGGTTTATTGTCTCCCAACAAGACTTATTCAAGGACCATGCACTCTCTTAACTGATGGGCATATGAAATTTGAAGTGCTCGGGCAGTTGTTCAAGTTCAAGTTTCGGTAGCAGGTACCGAAATGACGACAGAACAAATACCCACATACCTGTGTAGTTATACCTGTCTTGAACATCAGGCATAGGTAGGATAAATGTAGTGAAGCTCAATGAATCTGACTCCACCTGCACCCGATTTCCATCAATGCTAGGCTGCATTACAAGCCCTTACACTAAGTGGACCGATTCCACGATGTGGCCCTGCAGAGAAGTAGGCACGAGAGCGGGGTTAGGAAATAAATTAGAAGAATGACAAAAAGTAACCTCAATCTTGGGGATGATTCCGGTGTCATCTCCCATCGGTGGAATTGGGGGTGGTTCTACACAGCTGTCTAAGCTAATGCAAGAATGTGCTAGAGCTGCATCCGCCTCGTCCGCGCATTGGACTTCCATACATGGGACTGAGGCAGCAACCTCGGCCATGCTGATGTCCTTCTCAACTGGATCTAGCATAATTCAACCAACACCATCTTCTCCCTGCGAATCAACCTCCACAACAGTGTCAGAAGCAGAAAAAATGTTATGCAAGGTAAAGGATAGAGGAGCAGTGCTCGCAAAAAGGTCAAGCACAAGCTCCTCACTACTAACAGACTCTATACAAGATAACGTATGTATATCAGGAGTAAAAACATCCGTGTCAGGGTTTATATCGACAAATGTATCTGTGCAAATACTAGTATTGCTCCCTTTAAAATCTGAAGGTGGCACTAGTACGTACCCAGATACAGAAGGGGTGCTGCAAATTGACGAAGGGGAGACAATCTGAATGTCCGGTTCATCATTGATGGAGACGACAGCCCCCACCTTTTGGATGATGGCACACTAACGAAAGATGTCCCCTCGTCTCCAACAAAGGATTTGCGGCGCCGCGATGATCGTACGGAACATCGCTACAACCTCCGCCCGCGGCGCAAGACAACCAAATAAATTATCATCTTTATTTTGAGAACTATTAATTTTGATGCTTTTATTTCTTTGGAGTGTTTATTTTATTTGGGCTACACATAGCCAAAACCTTTATGCTAAGCCTATATATAGGCATGTCTTATTTTGGTTTCATTAAGTTGAATGAAAAGAAAATTCTAAACCCTAATCTTGCTCCCCTCTATTGCTCTCTCTCCCTCTCCCTCTTCCCCCTAGCCGCCAATCTCTCTCTCTTCCCCTCCACATTTCGGCCACCCTCTCCCCAACTCCCTCTTCATCTCCAAGCCGCCGCCTCCCCTCTCTACCATCACCTCTCGGTTGCTACCCATCCCGCTTCAAAACCGTCGGCCCTCCAACTCCTATAGCTCCGGCCACCCTCTTCCCAAAGCTTGGCCGCCCCCTCCACCAAACCCGATCTCCCCCTTGAAGGAGTCGGCCATCTCCTTGGCTAGGAGTGAGGTCGTGGCGACGTCTCACATCCACGAAAACGGAACTTCGGCGTGACGCGGCGAAGGCGGATAGTCTTCATCCATTCGGCTCTACTCCGGCGGAACCGTGTGGAAGTGTTCCTACGACAATAGTTGGAATCATCTATTCCGACGGGGGTAACGAACTTCTCCACCATATTGTGTCTCCCTCTTGATTTTTCCTGTGGCCGGATGATTTTTGCGTTGATTTTGAAGCATAGAATAGTCTTGGTGTTTAATCCCGGTTGGGTCGCATTTGTTTTCCTTAGTTAAATATTTTCCAAACAAGGTTTGGCGAACCTCGCATCTTTTTGTTGGGAGAGATCCACCACTTTCGAATCGTGGTTTTCCGGTGGATCGCTTTTGGTACAACATCGCTCGGCCAGGCCCAAGATTGGCCCATTTAGCCGGAGAGAATATTGGCTTATCGCCCCTATTCGCTCCCCTTGCGGGTTGGCTATCCGTGCGTTGGCTTAACAAAATAATTCTGCGTATTTAGCGTGCGGTGCAGTTGTGTGCGAGTGCGGAATCGGGATAGTCGAGCATGGTAATAAACCGTTAGCCTGTCGCCTCTAGTGAGTCCCCCCAAGCCTACATCAAATTGGTATCAGAGGGAGGTTTACGTCAATTTCCTAATTGACCCCCTCCACCATTTTGTGTCGCGTTCCCCGCACTTTTGTTTGCGCGTTAGTTGTCAAAAAAAAAAAATCTATTTGGTCTGCCAATAGCGGTGCAGATTTCTCAATTTTCAGCAAAAAAAATCAGATTTTTTTTTTAATCATTCCCATTTTTTTCTTAGTAAGAAAATCAAAAAAAGTATTGTTTTCGGTAAAGTTTCTAGCGGGATTAATTCCACCAGTGGTCTGTCTAAAACTGTTTCTTCACTTGTGCATGCGCACTAGGCTCGGTACGGAATATCCACCGTCATCTTCCAATATGGACGATGACTGGCCGGAGGGTCGTCCCCTCACGGAGATTGAGGAGCTCCGTCAGGATTTCACGGAGCAGATGACGGCTATTCGGGAGGCTATTCATGCCATGGGGTTGCCACAAGGAGCACCTTGTAATCCACCTCCGCACCAACGGGCGGGAGAAAATCACAATCCCTACCCCCACCCTCCTAACGCGCACGCCCCTCGAGCACCCTACGAGTTTGATCTTACTCGAGCTGTCCGAGTTAAGTCGCCTTCCTATGATGGATTGGGAGACCCCCAAGTCTTCCAGGACTGGGTCATGGAAATTGAGTGCTACTTCGAATGGTATGCTCTCAACGATGCGGACAAGGTGCGGGTGGCGAGGATGAAACTATTAGGGCGAGCCAAGATCTTTTGGCTGAACGAAGAGAGGCGCTTACGTGTAGAAAACGACGTTAGGCCCATCGGTTGGGACGATATGAAGGCTAGGTTGACCGAGCAATACGTTCCCACGTACCATCGAACACAGATGTTTGATGAGCTGGCTACCCTTAAGCAAGGGGCGAGGTCGGTTTCTGAATACATGAGCTTGCTTAAGGATATGATGGTCCGTTGTGATGTGAATGAGATGCCCGAGGTCACCCTCTCCAGGTTCCGTAAGGGCCTCAACCCCGACATCCAAGGGAAGTTATTGCGATACGTCCACACGGACTTACACGTGACCTTCAACGCTGCGTTAGACATCGAGAAGCACAACGCGCTGAAGGGGAAGTCACGCCCTTTTCAAAAGGGAAAATCCATCTTAGGACCCCCCCGGCACCCAGCTATAAGGATAAGGAGAAGTACCGGTCCTCCGATTCTTCCTCCATAGTGGTGACGGCTAAAAACAATAAGAGTCCAATGGGAGAAAGAGTGCCGATAGGGAGAGTCAACAGGACGAACGCCACCTGTTTTGCTTGCGGGGTTCAAGGACACTATGCTAATGATTGTCCTACTAAACCCAAGCCTCTAGCACTGTTAGATGCCGCTGGCGGATCTGACAACCTCACTTATGAAGCGGAAGATTTTAGTGAGTCGGATGGCGTGCCGAGTGATATGGATGATGAATCCCACTTGATGGTGATGAGATGTATTTTGGCCACCCCTCGGCCGTTAGACGAATGGAATAGGACAAATATCTTCTCGTTAAACTTTAAGAGCGGTGAAAAGTGGTGTAGGTTGATCATAGATAGCGGTAGTTGCATGAATGTCGTTTATGAGGCCGCCATGAAGCGCATGTCCCTAGTTGCGGAGCCACACCCCCACCCGTATAAGGTGGCGTGGGTGAACAAATCATCCCTCCCCGTAGCGAAGCGTTGTCTAGTTCCCCTCACCATCAAGGCATACACCGAATCGATTTGGTGTGATGTCATCCCCATGGATGCGTGCCACGTCTTACTTGGCCGCCCTTGGTTATTTGACCACGACGTCACCCACTATGGTCGGGCTAACACTTATGAATTCAAGTTCAATGGCCGCGTCATTGTCTTGAAGCCCTCTCCTCCGAAGGATCCTTCGACCCCGTCTAAGGACACCGTCATCCCAGTCGAGAAGAGAGCGTTGGGTCTTATTGGTAGGAAGGAACTCACCCGGGCCACCTTCATGGACGGAGTTCTCTATGCTTTAGTTTGCCTCCAAGTTAAGGACGATGCGGCGATAAGTGAGCACTTACCCCCGGCATTGAAGTCACTCCTCAAAGAGTTTGTGGATGTGTATCCGGACGAGCTCCCGTTTGGGTTACCCCCCATGCGGGACATCCAACACGCCATTGACTTCATCCCCGGTTCCTCCCTACCTAACCTTCCCCATTATCGCCTCAATCCGTCGGCGCATTTAGAACTACAAGCCCAGATTTCGGACTTATTGCGCAAGGGATTTATCCGCCATAGCATGAGTCCATGCGCGGTGCCCGCCTTACTTGCCCCCAAGAAGGACGGCTCGTGGCGGATGTGTGTGGATAGTCGGGCCATAAACAAAATCTCTGTCATGTATCGATTCCCTATTCCCCGCCTCGATGATTTGTTAGATATGTTGGCCGGCGCCTCGATCTTCTCCAAGTTGGATCTTCGGAGTGGTTATCACCAGATCCGAATTAGAGAGGGGGATGAGTGGAAGACCGCCTTTAAATCTAAGGAGGGCCTTTATGAGTGGTTAGTGATGCCGTTTGGGCTATCCAACGCGCCCAACACGTTTTCTAGGATGATGACCCATGTTTTTCAACCTTACATGGGGAAATTCATTGTGGTGTATTTTGACGACATCTTGATTTTTAGCACCTCCACGAGTGATCATGAGGCGCATCTAAGAGTCATCCTAACCACGTTAAGATCCGAAAAGTTATTCGTAAACATAAAAAATGTACCTTCCACGTAACCTCCGTCGAGTTCCTCGGTTACATCGTTAGCTCCCAAGGAATCCATGTAGACCCCAAGAAGGTGGAGGCCATAAGGGAATGGCCCGAGCCCGCCAACATTCGGGACGTGCGGAGTTTTCACGGACTCGCCACTTTCTACCGGCGGTTTATTAAGGATTTTAGTAGCATAATGGCGCCTATAACCGAGTGCATGAAAAAAGGTGAGTTTGCTTGGACGAAGTCGGCCGCCAAGGCATTTTAGTTAATCAAGGCACGCATGTCCGAAGCCCCCCTCTTGCGACTCCCAGATTTCTCCAAGGTTTTTGAATTATCATGTGATGCTTCGGGGGTAGGGATTGGGGGCGTATTGAGTCAAGAAGGTCACCCGGTGGGGTACTTCAGCGAGAAGCTTGCCGGTCCGAAATTGAACTATTCTAACTATGACCGAGAATTCTACGCGGTCATCCGATGCCTCTAACATTGGCGGCACTATTTGCTTCCGAAGGAGTTCGTCCTCCTATCCGATCACGAGGCGCTACGCTTCATCAATTCGCAGTCTAAGGTGAGCCCACGACATGCTAAATGGGTCTCCTATCTTCAGGAGTACACATTCATCATCAAGCATTTGAAGGGCACCCTCAATCGCGTAGCGGACGCCCTTAGTCGTGTCACCTTATTACTATCCACCTTAGAAGTTAAGATGGTGGGCTTTGATAGGATTAAGGACGAATATGCCCACTGCCCAGATTTCAAGGACATATATTTCACCACTCAGGAAAATCAACCCACGACCATTTCTACGTTTTACATTCGTGACGGGTATCTTTTCAATCACTCAAGGTTATGTATTCCCCGCTCATCCCTACGTCATTTCATTGTGTGGGAACTGCATGGTGGCGGGTTAGGAGGTCATTTTGGCCGTGATAAGACTATCGTGTTAGTTGAGGACAAATTTTATTGGCCCGGCCTTAAGACCATGGTGAGTAAAATCGTGGGTAGTTGTCAGGCATGCCAGTTGGCCAAGGGAAATAAGACGAACATGGGGCTTTACACCCCCCTTCCGATCCCTTCGACGCCTTGGGAAGACGTTAGCATGGATTTCATTCTAGGCCTTCCGATCACGTTTCGGCGTCACGATTCGATCTTAGTTGTCGTTGACCGTTTTTCCAAGATGGCTTACTTTATCGCTTGCAATAAAACTAATGACGCGTCACATGTCGCTCAACTTTATTTTAAAGAGGTCGTAGGTCACCGCGGCGTCCCAAAATCGATAGTCACTGATAGAGACGTAAAGTTCACGAGCTATTTTTGGAAAACTTTGTGGAGGATAATGGGCACCAAACTCCTATTTTCTTCGGCCTACCATCCGCAGACGGATGGGCAAACGGAGGTTGTAAATAGAAGTTTAGGTAGTCTGCTACACTGCCTTGTGGGAGACCACAAGGCTACATGAGACCTTATCCTTCCGCATGCTCAGTTGTCATACAATAATTCCAAAAATAGGTCCACGGGTCTATCCCCGAATGAAATTGTGCATGGCTATAAGGCCCCGGTGCCCCTTGACTTGATTCCGTTACCCCCATCTTATAAATCAAGCCAATTCGCATAAGATTTTGCCTCTCACATTCATGATCTGCATAAGCACATAAATGAGACACTTAGCACAAAATATGCGTCTTATCAAGCTAATGCCAACGCACACAAAAGAGTGTCCCACTTGAAGGTTGGCGATTTGGTCATGGTGCGTCTCATTCCTGAACGGTTGCCTACGGGCACCTTAAAAAAGTTGGCGGATCGGCGAGCGGGACCTTTTCGGCTTATAAAGAAACTAGGAGACAATGCTTTTCTGTTGGAATTACCACCTGACTGGGGGATTTTCCCCGTGCTTAATGTTTCGGATTTAACGCCATATATTGCTCCGCCACTTAAATTATCTTCTTCTCCATTTAATTCCACTTCACAGTCTCTTGGGTATGGGGTTGAGGGGGGTTATGGAACACTCTCTCCACCGGTCTCCAACGGAGGTAGGCTTAATGTTGATGCATTAGATTTTTGCCCTTTGCTGCCTAATGCTTTCCCCAGGTTTGCCAGGACAGATTTTTTGCCGGACAAGATTCTCCAGGATGACGTGTTCCCCTCTGCTGATGGCGATGTGCGCCGCTACTTGATTCATTGGCGTGATCGCCCCGCTTCGGATGACTCTTGGCTCCCGGAAGCGGAGGTTGCTCTTTTGGATGAGGGTCTTCTTCATCGGTATCTTCAAGCTCACTCATCGGTGATGAGTCCTTTCACGCGGGGGAGGATTGATGGAGACGACAGCCCCCACCTTTTGGATGATGGCACGCTAACGGAAGATGTCCCCTCGTCTCCAACAAAGGATTTGTGGCGCCGCGATGATCGTACGGAACATCGCTACAACCTCCGCCCGCGGCGCAAGACAACCAAATAAATTATCATCTTTATTTTGAGAACTATTAATTTTGATGCTTTTATTTCTTTGGAGTGTTTATTTTATTTGGGCTACACATAGCCAAAACCTTTATGCTAAGCCTATATATAAGCATGTCTTATTTTGGTTTCATTAAGTTGAATGAAAAGAAAATTCCAAACCCTAATCTTGATCCCCTCTATTGCTCTCTCTCCCTCTCCCTCTTCCCACTAGCCGCCAATCTCTCTCTCTTCCCCTCCACATTTCGGCCACCCTCTCCCCAACTCCCTCTTCATCTCCAAGCCGCCGCCTCCCCTCTCTACCATCACCTCTCGGTTGCTACCCATCCCGCCTCAAAACCGCCGGCCCTCCAACTCCTATAGCTCCGGCCGCCCTCTTCCCAAAGCTTGGCCGCCCCCTCCACCAAACCCGATCTCCCCCTTGAAGGAGTCGGCCATCTCCTTGGCTAGGAGTGAGGCCGTGGCGACGTCTCACATCCACGGAAACGGAACTTCGGCGTGACGCGGCGAAGGCGGATAGTCTTCATCCATTCGGCTCTACTCCGGCGGAACCGTGGGGAAGTGTTCTTACGACAATAGTTGGAATCATCTATTCCGACGGGGGTAACGAACTTCTCCACCATATTGTGTCTCCCTCTTGATTTTTCCTGTGGCCGGACGATTTTTGCGTTGATTTTGAAGCATAGAATAGTCTTGGTGTTTAATCCCGGTTGGGTCGCATTTGTTTTCCTTAGTTAAATATTTTCCGAACAAGGTTTGGCGAACCTCGCATCTTTTTGTTGGGAGAGATCCACCACTTTCGAATCGTGGTTTTCCGGTGGATCGCTTTTGGTACAACATCGCTCGGTCGGGCCCAAGATTGGCCCATTTAGCCGGAGAGAATATTGGCTTATCGCCCCTATTCGCTCCCCTTGCGGGTTGGCTATCCGTGCGTTGGCTTAACAAAATAATTCTGCGTATTTAGCGTGCGGTGCGGTTGTGTGCGAGTGTGGAATCGGGATAGTCGAGCGTGGTAATAAACCGTTAGCCTGTCGCCTCTAGTGAGTCCCCCCAAGCCTACATCAATCATCCTCCTCCAACTGTGGCAAATAAGCAGCACACTCTTTCAAAGAGTGATCCCAACTCCGACAAAATAAACACTACTTAGCCGACCTTATCGGTACAACGGGTTTTGATGCCGAAAAAAGGTAGTGCGGCAATGAAAATGCGGATGAGTAGCTAACTGGCTTATGTCTAGCATATTGAGTACCAAATGAGGTCTGTGCTCCATATGTATATCCTTGAGTGTCTTGGCTACCATACTCCTTAGGACATCTATCACTTGCATGAGAGATATCTCCACACCACAGGCAATAGATATTAAAGCTGGCCTATATTGCAGTGTTCCTGTACCGTTTGGGATTTCCCGAACAATCCCGAAACACGCACACGACCCTTGTACCAGCAGTAAAAATAGAAAGTCCACCAAAGTGTGCATACCATATTCTACAGACACAAAAAACACCAAGTAAATGGCAAAGTACAAAAACAACGAAATTACACTGAAAATGGGCCTAAGGTTCACTTAGCATGAAATGGACAGAGAAACAAATATAAACAATTATGGCTCTCAAGTGTAGTGCATTAACGAGAAAACTGGCCCAGATGAGTCCAAAAATATGTATATAACTTGGACTCATCACCTGCGCCCGCCTAGAGTTCGTCGAACTCAGTCTCTCTTCCACCCAGCTCGCGCCCGGCTAGAGTTCGTCGAACTCAGTCTCTCTTCCGCCCGACTCGCGCCCGCCTAGAGTTCATCAAACTCAATATCTCTGGGCTTCGGAAGTAATAATCTCAGAGCATCTGTAGTCTTGCGCTCACCTAGGGAGCATGATAGACAACAGGCGAGTTGGACTAGTCGGGCCCATATCCGACCAGGTTTGGGGAGGCGACGAGTGCCAGCCCCATCAAGCACTCGTCATCCCAGGCAAGTGGAGGCCTCAGAGTGCCACTCGGCTTATGCTCTGTGATGTGTTTTTACCATTTTGCCTCCACTGGCCTACCCATATCCAGTTAGAACAGTGGAGTTACGCTATTGGCAGACCTAGTTGGGCTACACATAGCTATTCAGAATATCGGAGGTTGGCTACTTACATGCCGATTTCAGAAATCTATAAATAGACCCAAGGGGCACCTCAAAAGGCATGCCTTTTTACTCCCAGACCTTCTTGCGTTTTCTGAGGTAGCCTTAGCTCGGTATTTGGCTAAGGGAGGGGAAACGCTTTAAGATCTTCCGGGTGTGTGGTGGGACCTCCGCGCCGAGACCTTAGGTTAGTTCCTTGTTTTTTCCTTATCATTTTGCTTGTCGGAGAGAAGTAGGTGCGCGATCACCCCTTCCCAAGGGTGAACTCTACAGAGACCGAATTTTCGGTTTCAATAAGAGATATCTCTCTCCTTGTAAAACATATTAGTTTCATCAAAAGATACATGTATTGATTCTTCCATTTTAAGGATAGATGTATTAAACACTCTATAAGACTTGCTGACTTGAGAATATCCAAGGAAAATTCCTTCTGCAGCTTTGGCTTCAAATTTCCTTAAGTGTTTCTTATTATTGTTATGAATGTAACACTTACAACTAAAAACTTTAAAATAGTTTACTTTAGGTTTCTTAGATTTAAGTAATTCATAGGGAGTCTTACCCTTTAGTTTATCTATTAAACTTCTGTTAAGAACATAGTTTGTTGTGCTTACTGCCTCTGCCCAAAAGGATAGGGGCAAGTGAGCATCTATAAGTAATGTTCTAGCAAATTCAATTAGGGTTCTATTTTTCCTTTCAGCTACCCCATTTTGTTGAGGAGTTCTAGGAGCAGAAAAACAATGCATGATACCTTCCTTCTCACAGAATTCTTTCATCAGAAGAGATTCAAACTCAGTGTCATGATCACTTCTGATCAATGCAATCTGAGTAGAGTACTCAATCTTGATGTTCCTAAGAAAGTCTGTAAGAACTTTAAAGTTATCTGACTTGTTTCAAAGAAATAACACCCAAGTGAATCTAGAGAAATCATCTATAATAACTAAGGTATATAACTTTCCTCCCAAACTTTGTACTGCAATAGGTCCAAAAAGGCCCATAGGTAGCAAATACAAAATACTGGGTTAATCACCCTTAGATATGGATTTAAAACTATTTTTGGTTTGTTTGCCTAATTTACAAGCCTTGCAAAGTCCTTCATTCTTGTAAAAACTAAAAGCTAGTCCTCTAACAAGGTTATCCTTAGATAGTTTAGCAATAGTCATAAGGTTTATATGACCTAATCTTTTATGTCATAATTCATTTATTTTACTTATTTGATTGAATAGACAAATTTCTGAATTAGCAGAGTTAAAGTTAACTAAGTATATATTACCTTATCTAATTCCAGTTAAAACAATTTTATTTTTATCAGAAGTAATAAAACATAATGACTTATTAAAAGATACCTGATAACCTTCATCACATAACTGACTTATGGAGATGAGGTTATGCTTGAGACCATTCACATAAGCTACCTTCCTGAAGGTAACTACTCCAACCTTGACATTATCATAGCCTTCTATCTGTCCATAGTTGGAGTCTCCAAAAATGACTTTTGGTCCAAGCTTAGCTTTGAAGTCACTCAGTTTATTTTGCTTCCTGTCATATGTTTTGAACATCCACTATCCAAATACCACTGTTCCTCTGTGGTAGGATAGTTCCTTTCCTGTACAAAACAAAATTAGATGTTCTTGACCCAGGTTACCTTGGGTCCTATTTTTCTTTCATAATGGTAGTTAGAAATGTAAGAACATTCTGGTTGATCCTTATAACCAAGTGGATGATATATCCTAGGAGGGATGATCCACTGAGTAAAAGGATTTATAAATTTTTGAGTTTGATTATAATTTTGAAAATAATTAAAATTTCTGTTTTGAAAATTTGGGTTCAATGATTATATTGAGTTCGTCGAGCTGAGTTCGACGAATGGGAGTGAGTTCGTCGAGCTCCATTAACAGAATGATAATGTTCATTTTCCGTATTCCACGTTCGTCGATCACAGTTCGACGAATCATATTGATTTCGTCAAGCACCATTTGAATAATTATACCCAAATCCTGTGTTCATAGTTCGTCGGTCTCTATTCGACGAATAATATTGATTTCGTCGAGCTCGGTTCGACGAATTATTTTGAACATAATTTTTCTGAAAATTTTTATTTTGATTTTATTTATTATTTTGAAAAACTTCAGTGGCTTTATCTATAATTTGTAATACTTGTTTTCCTTTGACAGAAACAAATTTTATAGGTGAAGATAAAATATTTTTTGGTAAAAGATGAGGTTTACTAGATGAAGCCCCCAAGCCTAGCTTGTGATTTAGCCTAGCATTAACAGTGCTTGTGATATTCATCAGTTTGATGTTTCTTCTATTAAGGGATTCTTCAAACTTTTTAGCCTCAGACAATGTGTTTTATAAAGAAACTATTTGTTCAGAAGCAATTTTCAAATCATCTTTAATTTTTATGTTTTCAGAAGATAGATTATCTAATTCAGTTAATTTATCTCTGAGAAGTTTTATTTCTTTCTCAGATTGTATTAAATCTTTACATAGTAATTTAAAATCAATTTTAAACTGATCTTAAGTAAAATCAAATGTAGAGATTATCTGATCTTCTTCAGATTCTGATTCAGACTCAGAATTACTACATGATGCATTGATTGCCATCAAGAAGACTTTCTTAGCCATTGCTTCTTCTTTATCTTCACTTGTGCTAGATGAAGACTCATTATCCGATTCATTCTAGATTTTAGCTACAAAACCTCTCTCCTTCTATTTGTGTTTTCCAGAAGAGGGTTTGTTGGAGTGTTTCCTGTAATCTTTCTCTTTCTTCTTATCCTTTTTCTGATTCTCAGGACATTCTGGAAGAATATGTGTTGGTTTCCTGCAACCATAACACACAATTTCTTTAGTGGATGTTTTGTCATACCTTGGTTTATCATTGTTTCTAAAAGATCTTCTCCTGAAGTCTTTTCTTGCCATTTTGTAGAATCTCTTAGCCAAGAGACCTATAAGATCTTCATTCTCTGGAAGAACTTCTGCTTCTTCTGTTGCTTGGAAAGCTATGCTCTTCTCTTTCCTTACTAAAGGTGAAGTCCTTTGTTCAGCTTCCCTTGTTCTGATGAGCTGCTCATAAGATTTGATCTTGCCCAATAGGGTCTCTATTGTAATCTCATTTAAACTTCTAGCTTCTTTGATTGGCTAGATCCTTGAATCCCATGTGTTAGGGAAACACATGAGAATCTTATCATTGACTTCTGTCAATGTGATGTCCTTCTCCAAGGTCTTCAGTTCATTAATAATGAGACTGAGCCTTGTGTACATTTCAGCTACAGATTCATATTCTCCCTTTTTGAAGTTCTCATATTGAGAGATAAGGTGTGATCTTCCGTCTTTTCTCTCATCAGCAGATCCAGCAACCATTGCATTGAGGGAGTCCCAGATAGCTTTAGCTGAGTTGCATTCAGCAACCTTTTGAAAATGTCATCTGACATTGTTTGGGATAAAATGTTCATTGCCTTTGCATCATCAATTTTTGCTTTCTTCTGGGCTTCTTTACATTATAAAGATGGTAAAGCACTGGTACTTATTATTGCCACTGGTAGAGGTGGACCTGTCAAAATGGAGTTGTAGATATCTTCATCAATAGAGTTCATATAAAGTCTAATCCTTGCCTTCCATTGTGCAAACTTATTTAGATTGCACACAAGAGGTCTGGTGCTTGAATACTCTTTATTTTGTGCCATGATAAAAGAAACAAACTAGAGAAAATAAGATCTATCAGATCTTTTGGTTCAGGTGTTAGCTTGTAAAACCAAAGAACCAATCTCTGATACTAATTGAAAGTGAGGGATAGATCTGATTTACACTAGGGGGGGGGGGGTGAATAGTGTATATTAAAAACTTTAATTTATTTTTATACCGGATTTAAAGTAAGTGATATACATATATATATATATATATATATATATAAAGCAAAAAATCACAACACACAAATAAAGAAAGTAAAGCAAACACAAATAAATGACACAAGGAAATTTATAGTGGTTCCCCAATAAATCTGGGTACGTCCACTCTTCTACCACCCTAGTAGGAATCCACTACAGGTTTTTGATCAGGTGCCCTGCCACCAGAAGATCTATTTTCTAAGGGAGATCTAGCAATCCTTTGAGCTTTTGATCAGGTGCCCAAAAACCAAGCTTAAGTCTTTTGATCAGGAGACTTAGAAACCAAAAGATAACTTTTGAAGGGAGTTAAAAACCCTATACACAGTTTATGAAATAAATTGAAAAGGTGACGATGTCTTCTCTATCAAGATTCTCTAAGAAGACTAGTGGATGTTGTAAGAAAAAAGCTCCCCCTGATTTGTGTAGAGATTATGATCAGGAGAGGGAGACTTTTCTTCAGGGTGTAGGCCTTCTTGAAAAACTTCACTGTCCAGAATATGTTTCTAAGAGATATGAAGTTGTATCTCAGATTGAAGATTTGTTCTTCTGGAAGAAGCTTGAAGCAGAATATCTTATTCTCTGTAAAAATAAATCTGTACAGTCTAACCCTGAGGCAGAAAACTTCTGTCAATATATAAAGAATGCCTGAGAGGAATTCAAACATTTGAATTCATTAATTCTGAAATAGCTGAGGCATTCCTTGAGAATTATAACTGCCTTGGAGATTGATTAGAATTTGACTCTGTGATAAATCCATAATTAATGCGGCCTGGAACGGTTATATTCATTAAGAATATTTAGCATTAATTATCAGAGTGTAACTGCCTGAAATAAAGCTTGAAATCATTCTGCCTCTGAATAAATATAACTTCCTAAACACTGCAAAGAATTCATCAAACTCAGCAAACCTTTCGTCGGCCTGAGCTTGGAGTTCGTCGAACTAAATATGTCATTCGTCGAACTGAGCTTGGTTATCGTCGAGCTGAGCTGCAGAGTTAAGGTTAGAGTTCGTCGACTGGAGCTCAGCTTTCGTAGAGCTAAATTTAGAGGTAGAACTCTGAGTTCGTCGAGCTGAGCTCGACGATCATCGAACTTCGCTCAGCTTTCGTCGAACTGAATTCTACGATCGTCGAACTACATTTATCTGGAATTCTTCTGAGGTAGCAACCCTAGAAATATCCCATGACCCTAGACTATACAAAGTTGGTCAAACTAATCATTCTAAACAAATGATATTATCCTAGCCCAAATAAGTAATAGGGTTCCAACACTTTCGCTTCAGGTATCTTCATTATAAAAATAAACCTTTCTACTTCTTCATCTTGGGTATTGGATACCAGATGTGGTTATCACATTTGTACAAATGTGTAGGAACTTAGAAGGGGAAGATTGATAGGTAAAGGAGAGGTGGGCCTATGCATTGCAAATGGAGCAAAGGTTGTTGCTATTATCGTTGGCGTCTACCATCTTTCTTTGCTCACTGGGTTTGTAATATAATTAGATAACTGTTATTTTATTCCCTCCATAACTAGAAACATTATATCTATCTCATGTCTCAAATTGAAAGGATTTTAATTTATAATTAAGAACAATTGTTATTCAATTTTTATGAATGATGTTTGTTATGGTGTAGCCCAATTGTTTAATGGTTTATATATTTTGAACTCGGACCATCTGATCTATAGCGTTGAAAGTACTAAAAGATTAAAAACAAATGACTCAAATCCCGCGTACCTTTGACATTGTCGTTGGGCTATATAAATGAAAAACACATATCCAAGCTCCATAAAGATGGACTACTAGACTCATTTGATTATGAATCATTTGAGAGATGCGAGTCTTGTTTATTAGGTAAGATGACTAAGATCCATTTCACTAGTCAAACTGAGAGGACTGATGATCTCTTGGGTATAATACATAGTGATGTATGCGGACCCATGAGTTCTACAGATAGAAGTGGGTATCACTACTTCGTTATGTTTTCTGATGATTTCAGTAGATATGGATATGTATATCTTATGAAGTGCAAATCCAAAACCTTTGAAAAGTTCAAAGAGTTTATGAATGAAGTAGAGAATCAACTAAACAAGTGGGTTAAAGTACTCCGATCTGATCAAGGTGGCGAATACCCGAGTCATAAGTTTCGTGATCATTTGAAAGAGTGTGGTATTGTATCACAACGCACTCCACCCAGACACCACAACATAATAGTGTGTCTGAGAGGAGGAACCGTACTCTGTTAGACATGGTACGGTCAATGATGAGTCATGCATATTTGACTATTTCCTTTTGGAGATTTGCTCTAGAGACTGCTGCTCTTACTCTAAATCATGGTCCAATGAACACCATTTAAAAGACACCATATGAGATATGGACTGGGAAACATCCTAGTATATCTTTCATCAAGATTTGGTGATGTGGGGCATACATGCATCATCAAATGCCTGACAAACTGGAACCCAAGTCAGATAAATATTATCTTATGGGATATCCTAAGGAAACCAAAGTGTATTATTTCTACCTATCGTCCGAGGGAAAAGTGTTTGTCGTTAGGATTGGTGTCTTTTTGGAAAGGAAATTATTATCCAGAAAGACTATAAAGGTTGAACTTGAAGATGATCAGGAACCACAAATGATGGTTGAACCGATATTGGAACCTGAGCAAGGACTACAAGTTATAGCTGGAGAGCTTGCTCAAAAAACAGAAGTACTTCATAGATCTGATAGACCAAGGTTTGAACCTGAGAGATATGGATCTCTTATGTCTCAAATGGGTAATGTGTTGCTTATGGATCATAATGATGAGTCTGCAACTTACCAAGATGCTATAAATGGACTGGACTCCAAGAAGTGGCTTGATGCCATGAAATTTGAAATGGACTCCATGTATACAAACCAACTTTAGACCCTTGTAAAACCACCTGAAGGGGTACGAACCATATAGTTCAAATGGGTCTTCAAGAAGAAGACTGGAATTGATGAGAATATACAGACATTCAAAGGCCGGCTAGTGTCTAAAGGTTACAAGTAAATTCATGGTATTGACTATAATGAAAATCTCCTTGAGGAAGTGTACATGACACAACCTTAGGGTTTATGAATCTCAATGAAGCCACTAAAATATGCAAGCTACAGAAATCCATCTATGGATTAAAACAGACTTCTTGAAGTTGGAATCTTTGTTTTGTTGATAAAATCAAAGAGTTTGGTTTCATCAAGAATGAAGATGAATCATGTGTTTACAAAAGGATTAGTGGGACATTGTTATTTTTTATCCTGTATGTAAATATCATACTACTGATTGGGAATGACATTCCGGCCCTGCAAGTTGTTAGGAATAACCTAGGGGACTACTTTTCGATGAAAGACTTAGGAGAAGCAGCTTATATACTTGGTATTTAGATCTATAGAGATAGATCGAAGAAGTTGTTGGGTTCGACCTAAAGTACATATATTGATAAGGTGTTGAAACAGTTCAACATGCTTGAGTCCAAGAAGGAATTCTTACCCATATCTCTTGGTGTGAGTCTCTCTAAGGACAAATATCCCATATCTTTGGAAGATAAGGACCGTATGAAGTTGATTTCATATTCTTTGAAAATTGGATCAATCATGTATGCCATAACATGTACTCGACCCGATATCTCATATGCCTTAAGAATGACTAGCATGTATCAGTCTGATCCCGGTGATGGTCACTAAATAGCCGTTAAGAACATACTAAAGTATTTTCGAAGGACTAAAGACATGTTATTGGTGTATGGAGGAGAGGAAGAGCTCATTGTAAAGGGTTACACCGATGCTAGCTTCCAGATTGATAGGGATGACTCAAAGTCTCAGTCAGGTTTCGTATTTTGCCTAAATGGAGGAGCTGTTGGCTAGAAGAGTCCCATGCAAGTGACAATTGCTGATTCTACAACTGAGGCCGAGTATATTGTTATTGCAAATGTAGCGAAGGAGGCTATATGGATTAAAAAATTCATCAATGAGCTTTTTGTAATTCCTAGCATTATTGATCCCGTAGTTCTCTACTGTGATAATAACAGTGCAATTGTACTTGCTTTGGAACCTAGATCTCATCAACTCTCCAAGCACATACTTCTGTGGTTCCATCTTATTCGCGAGATTATCGATCGAGGAGATGTGAACATTTGCATAGTGCCGGCTGAAGAAAATATTGTGGATCCACAAAGCCTATTGCATATAGAAAGCATGATGTTCATGCTAGATCAATGGGTATTAGATACCTGAATGATCAACTCTAGTGGGAGTCTTGTGGATTGTGTGTTTGTCGGTTTTTGTAATTCATTTGATGAATATTATACTATATTTTTCATTTTATATTTATGGCATGTTCTTTTGCTATGCTCTGATGTTGCTATTAACATACTAAATATCCTTAGAATATTTATTTTTAAAGGAGATTTAATTGCGTGAATTGAATGTGAGGACCTATGTTAATTAGAAGCTTCATTCTTAAATGGTCCCTGGTCAAGGTATCATATGTAAGATCGCCTTCACAAACCTTAGCCTGGGTCAGGTCGAAGGGGATCTTACTTGCCCAAGATGTCCACCCAACACTCCTTAAGTGGTATCAAACCATGTCACTAAGTGCTAGTTGGCTGCCTTGCTCGGCTTGAATCATAACATTCACATCTCATCACAGAGTATTGTGAAAGTATTAACAGGAATCCACAACAAACATATATATAACAATATATATATACAAAAGAGTACGCAAAGGCCGCAGCCACTGTTTATACATGAAGCCCGTAGGCTACAAAATTACTACTACTACTACTATAAACTCCTCACGCTCTCAATCCTGCTCGCTAGTACTCACGTCTCAAAACTCTTGAGATGATGGGAGTGCTTCTGCTCAGTCAGTCTTATCATCTTACGTATCATCTTGCGGCATCTGGTCATCACGGTGCTCCATCTCCTGTGATTGGTTATAAACCTAACCGTTAGTCACTGAGCTAAGTGGAAACACATCTCCTCCCCGGATCCATATCTAGGGGACGAGCTCACGCACTTAATAAAAGTAAATAGCTGAAGTATGAGAGGGTTAGTACAACATTTCATGTATAAGCTAGGAGCAACTATCGAAAGAATATGCATCATAGTATAACTGGAATAACAACAACATTATAAGTCAGTTATAACTCGAGCTCCACTAGATATTAACACCTCATGTATTCATAACCTGTAATCATACCGCAGGTATTCAAACCTTCCAACACGCTACGGGCATTCAAAGCTGCGCTCACACCCTATGTCGACGTAGTATGGACCACTTATTCAAGCAGGGTAGTGAGCTCCGCGGGCCTCATTGATATGGTTGTCGGTGATAGTAACCAGTCTTGCCACTTCTGGGGGTGATCATAGCACACAGCACAAGCCCCAACGTACAATCCTATGTACTCTTGGATATAAGAGACATCCGGCGATTCAACATTTTGGCCGACCAGTGGAGGAAACCTAGCGGGGAAAACTCATAACGGTCGGTCATCCGTGCTACTCATCTACCTATTGTACAACCCCGTATTCGTTGCGCGGGCCCCCTCCGATAGGTTCAGAGTATTGTAGGACATTCATGCCCAAGAATACTAGATTGGCGAGTGAGGTAGGCTGACCTGCACTCGCCTAGTGCCCAAAGGGACATTCACATGAGTCAGAGTGGAATTAGGCCCTTAGGCGAATGCGATCTTCATCACGCACTCACCCCATACTCGCGCCTCGGCGTATACAGGAGGACATCTCGCCAGACTGGGTGTACGGTCGCCCTAGAGGGAACTCGCCCTTTAGAGAGAGCCTAGGAGGCGAATGCATGGCTCTCCTAGCATTCGCTCCTTTAGGGGAGTGGTGCCTTCATGGATCACTCGCCTAGTGGGACCTAGAGGTAGAATTACTTGGATGCGCTCAAAGGTGTGCATTTAGTTCCTCTAAACATCGGAGTTAGGCTGTTGGTAGACCCAGTTGGGATACGTATAGCCATTTAGAATAGCGGAGCTGCGCTGTTGGCAGACTCGGTTCGAAAATCTATATATAGATCTGAGGGGGTACCTCAGGAGGCATGCTTTCCCATTCTCTTATCTTCTAGCACTTTCTGAGTTGCCCTTAGCTCAACACTGCCTAAGGAGGAGAAGCGCTCTAAGATCTTTTGGGTGTGCAGTGGGACCTCCGTACTGGAGCCTTGGGTAAATTTTGAGTTCTAAGTCTTCAATCAGTCAAGCTCGCTAGGAGAAGTAAGTGTGCGCTCATCCATTCTCTAAGGGTACGAACTCCATAAAAGCCAGTTCTCGGTTTCAATATTTTGGTGCGGTGAGCGTGGAGCATGTCTAGCATAAAAAAAATCCAAGTGAGTTCAATGACTGGAGGCAAAGTACAAGGATCTGATCTGGAAGACTTGCCACCTCCCCCTCCACTCGCCACCCTCGGAATGTTCGAAGACTTCAGGCAGGAAATGCAGAATGTAATGTTCACACTTGGAGCTCGTGGTGAATGCTCAACTCCCGCTGTCCTAGTGGTCACTGCCCTAGCTCTAGGCGAGAATGCCCCCGTCAGGTGACCTAAGAATGAAGTAGCAGAGGAGGGCAGCGAGTGAGATCTCCCGGGGCGAGCCTTATTCCCCGGCTCGGCGAGTGTGGGATGGACTGGCGAGGTGGAGGCGCTAGATCACCTGGCTCGCCTAGTAGGGGAGGGGAGTCCCTTCAGCGAGCTGGTCTCATCCGCCCTAGTTCCATAGGGGTTCTGCAAGCCAGAGATATCCTACTACACCGGAAGGGATGATCCGGTCCAGCACATCCAGTGGTTCAAGGATATGTCTACGATCCGACAGATGTCGAGTGCCTTTAAGTGTCAGTTCTTCGCCATAATTCTCAAGGAGAAGGCGAGGGATTGGTTCTATCAGCTTCCTATCAGCTCCATCTACTGTTTTGAAGACCTGCGTCAGGGGTTTCTGCTGAGGTTTACAACTTCGAAGATGAGGAAGAAGGAGTTGGAGTCCCTGTTTCTCATCAAGTAGGGAGTGAATGAGACACTGAGAAGCTACGCGGATAGGTTCTAGGAGGAGGTCCTCTATGTTTAGGAGATGCCACGGCACACCCTCATAGCGGCCTTCACCCTAGGCTGCAACAGGGGTTCTTTAGAAAGGAGCTGAAGCGGGCACCTCCACTGTCATTCGAGGAGCTATTGGAGAGGTCAGCCTAGGAAGTCGAGGGAGAAGCATCAAACTCGACGTTTACCAGGAAGCTAGTCAAGTTGGCTGCGGAGGAGGACAAAGAGCCAGGGGGTGGCAAGAATCAGGAGGTGTGGAGGGCAGAGCCCAGGCAGCGGGAGCAGCAACAACATTCGAGGTGGGGCCGCTAAGAGTCGAACAATCGGCTAGGCTAGATGCAGCAAGAGTGGCATGATCAGGGCTAGAGGAGAGGTTTCTATGGAGGGGACAACCTACAAGGGGGATAAGGCCAGTTCGACCTATGGGATAGAGGCAAGGCCAGAGACCCCCTCTACCCGATCAACACCAGACTATGGCAATAGCTTTGGGAAGGAGGAGGAGAGGAGTCCAGAGGAGGAGGCTGGGAGGCAGGGCGAAGTATCCCTAATATGACTTCCACCGGGAGGAAGGGCATATGACGACTACCTGCCCGGAGTTCTTGGATCTAATGGGAGCCAGGGAGCAGACCCAACAACAACAACATAACCACTAGGAGGTGCATATAGGTGAAGTCCTGCCTGGAGCGGAGGAGGATAGGTGCGAAGACTGGGCCATAGTAGGAGGCCGAGGAGGGATCGGGGTGATCCATAGGGGGTGGGAGTCAAGGTTGCCCGCAAGGCGAGTCTCCACACAATGTATTGTCAGAGCGTCACCTCCATGTCCCTAACTCCACCCCATATAAGAAGATTACCTTCTCTGGAAAAGACATGCCAGATCATGTGGACTCATTCTGCGATGCGCTGGTAGTTCAAACCGCCATCAAAAATTTTACCGTCGCCTGGATCCTCATCGATAATGAGAGCTCTGCCAATATGATTTTCAAAAAGATGTTTGACACAATGAAGGTAGAGTCCAGGAGGGTGTTGGCCTCGGACGGGACTTTGTTCGGATTCTCTAGAGAAAGGAAAGAGGTGGAAGGAGGAGTAAGGCTCCATGTTATCTTGGGAGGGCAGTCCAGGAACTGCAGGTTCGTCATCGTAGACGCTCCTAGCAGCTAAGATGCAATATTCAAACGACACCTCATTAGCGACTTCTGTTGTGTGTCCTCCTCTTTCCACCAGTATCTCAAGTTTAATGCCAAGGGCATCCAGGTTCGAGTCCGAGGAGACCCCAAGTTGGCAAGGGAATGATACGTGACTGCGGTCAACACCATCTCTTGGTAGGGAGGAGCCAAGGAGATGGAGAGAAGGATGGAGGAGTTGTTTGGGCAGGAGGCCACTGGAGAAGCTGAGGAGATGGAGGTGTAGGAAGAGGTTCATGCCCATATGAAGGAGGCAGAGGAAGTTCAGGAGGAGCAGGCCAAGGTGATGGCCATAGAGGAAGCTGAGGAGGAAGTTCTTATGCTAGGTGAGGGGGTCACGGGTGAGTGGGAAGAGCAGTCCCGCCTGGAGATAGCGGAGGAGGTGGTGGATATGAAGGTTCTCACCCACGAAGGAAGGGTGGAGAAAGTGCGGATCAGCGGGGGGCTGAGCCCGGAAGACCAGGGAAGGATGCTTGAGTGCATCTGGAAGAACGTGGACATCTTCACATGAAGCACGGAGGACATGCTAAGGATTGATGCGGATGTTGCTTGCCACTGCCTCAACCTTGATCCTGAGGCCCACCCCATCCGAAATAAGAAGAGATCCATTTCTGACAAGCTGGCCGAGCCCATCCAAGAAGAGGTGGGAAAGCACCTCAAGGCCAGATTTGTGTCAGAGATCCAGTATCCAAGCTAGGTCTCTAATGTGTTGATGGCCAAAAGGGGAAAGACCACTAGAGGATGTGTATTGATTTTTCTCTTTTGAATAAAGCATGTCCCAAGGATTATTACCCCTTGTCTCGGATCGACACAGCCGTCAGTTTTTCTCTAATGAGCTTTCTAGATACATTTTCAGGTTATCACCAGATTAGGATGCAACCGCCTGATATAAAAGAGGTTTCCTTCATCGTGGGAGGTGGGTGCTACTGCTACAAAATGATGCCCTTCGGGATGAAAAATACAGGGGAGACATATCAGAGGATGATGGACCGATTCTTTCGAGAGTACAAAGGAAGGAACCTGGAGGTATATGTGGACAAACTCATGATCAAGAGTTGGGACATGTACTCTCACCTCCGAGATCTGGAGGATACCTTCAACACCCTACGGAAGTAAAAGATGAGGCTTAACCCCTTAAAGTGTGTTTTCGGGGCAAGCGGGGGGAAGTTCCTTTGTCACCTCCTTACTCCTACAGGGGTGGAACCCAACCCTGACAAGGTGAAGGCAATTATGGATCTAGGTCCACCACGGAATGCCAAGGAAGTCAAGCGCCTGACAGGGAAGCTGGCAGGGCTGGGCAGGTTCCTCTCCAGGGCAGGAGAGAAGTGCTCTCCTTTCTTCAAAGCGCTGAGAGGGGGCCGAAAGTTCGAATGGTCAGAGGAATATGATATGGCCTTCAAAGCCTTAAAGAGACAACTGACTCAGGCTCCTGTACTATAGGGACCGAAGGAGGGGGGAGATCTATCCCTATACCTTGGGGTTAGGGCCGAGGCCATGAGCTTCGTCCTGGTCCGAGAGGAGGGCAAGAAGCAACTGCTGATCTACTATGTGAGTAGGATTCTGAGGAAGGAAGAGCTTCATTATCCGATTCTGGAGAAGTTGGCTTTCACCTTAGTCATCTCGGCTCAGAGGCTCTGGCCATACTTCCAAGCATATTTTATCTGGGTAGTGACTGACCATCCCCTTCGCAAAATATTTGAGGGAGTGGAGCACTCTGGAAGGGTTGCAAAGTGGTCAGTAGAGCTGAGCAAGTTAGATATATTTGTTGTTCCTCGCCTCTCGATAAAGGCCCAGGCAATGACTGACTTCTTAACCGATTATGTGGTCAATGTGGCGGAGATGGAGCTCACTCGCCCAGTTCCCTAGCGGGTAATGGTGGATGCTGCCTCAGGATGATACTCCTTGGGAGTAGGAGTGATACTGGAAAGTCCTCAAGGTACGAGGATAGAGCAAACAGTGGTCATCCATTTTCCCATTACCAATAACCAAGCAGAGTATGAGGCGGTGATAGCCAGGCTGCATCTGACAAGGGAGCTGGAGGTGCATGACGTGGAAGTGCTAACAGACTCCATGGTTGTATCATCTCAAATTAATGGCAAGTTTGAAGCAAGGGAGCCTACTCTCTAGTTGTAAATGGCGAAGGTGAAGGGGGTCATTGGAAAATTCCAAACATTTTCCATCCAACATGCGCCGCGGGAAGAAAATGTGCAAGTAGATCAACTGGACAAGTTCAGACCCCGTGCGTGGGGAACCCTCACCGACCTATTTCGCCCATCCATTGAAGAGGGGGAGATGATGGTTGTGGATCAACGTCCCTCCTGGATGGATCCCTTCACAGCTTTGTTATCCACAGGGGAGTTCCGGGAAGGCCTGGACAAAAAGCGCTTCAAGTATAAGTCAGCATACAATCTGATGCGCCAAGGTAAGCTGTATAGGAAGACCCTCTTTAGACTGCTAGCATATTGTGTTACTGAAGAGGAGGTCCCGAGGATCTTGTAGGAAGTTCATTATAGGGAGTGTGGGAGCCACTCGGGGAGCAGGAACCTGGAGGGGAGGATAGTAAGGCAAGGATATTTTTGGCCCACCCTGGGCTGGGATGCCACCAAGTTTACAAAGAAGTGTTAGAAGTGCCAGCTGTTCGCCGCTCCCCAACTGTTACTAGCCCAAAGGATCTTGTGGGACCTTTTCCCCAGACCAGCAGACAGAGAAGGTTCTTGCTGGTGATGATCGACTACTTCTCCAAGTGGTTGGAAGTTAAGGCGCTGGCCAATGTGACCTCCCAGTTGATTCGAAACTTTGTGTGGGGGAAATCGTTTTTCGGCACGGGTTGCCTCAGGCTATTGTCATATACAATGGGCCATAGTTTGCCAGCATGGAGTTCATTAGTTTCTATGGTCAGCTCGAGATTGATCTTCGGTTCGCATCGGTCCACCACCCCAGGAGTAATGAGCAGGTGGAGGCGGCGAACAAGATAATTGTAAACTTGTTGAAAAAGGTGGAAAATCTAAAGGGGAGCTATGTGGAGCAACTCCCTTCAATCCTTTGGTCCCTGAGAATCACTCCCAACATGGCCATGGGGGAGTCACCCTTCAAACTCTCCCATGACTGCGAAGCTGTACTCCCGTAGAGTTCGAGGTCCGGACACCACGAATAGTGGAGGCAGAGGAAGACAAAGTAGATTGGAGGGTTGAAAATGATGATGAGTTGCGACTTTCCCTAGATATAGTGGAGGAGCTGCGCTACTTGTCAACCATCAGACAGGAAGAGGTCAAGCGGCGGATGGCCAAGTCCTTTGATAAGCACGCCCAGATCAAGAAGTTTGCAAAGGCAGATTTGGTCTTGAAGAAGGTCGATGCGGCCGGGAGGTCGGCATCCGTAGGCAAATTGAATCCTAACTGGGAGGGTCCTTATGTTATCAAAGAGACCTTGAAGTCAGGGGATATCACCTCCAAGATGTGGAGGGGGAGCCCCTAAGTAATGCTTGGAGTGGCGATGACTTGAAGCGCTTCTACCCATAAAAGTAATAAATCAATCTCTTTTCATATTCTTGGCTATTATTGGTGGTTGGTTTACTCAACATTTGGAATATGGGATGTGGCTGGCTAACGAGATATGTCCGGTTGATGCTCAACACCCACCGTCAAGCTCCCACTAGCTGATTGGGCCGGTGGTAGCACCTAGTGGCTGGCCAAAGAAATATGTTTGGTTGATGCTCAACACCCGCCGTCAGGCTCCCACTAGTTGATTGGGCCGGTGGTAGCGCCTAGTGGCTGTCCAAAGAGATATGTTCGATTGATGCTCAATACGTCAGGCTCCCACTAGATGATTCGGACGGTGGTACCGCCCGGTGGCTGGCCAATGGCCAATGAGATATCTTCGGTTGATGCTCAATGTAATGCCCCAATTTCCCAATGCAGAAAAATAGTTTCTGGGAGATACCGCCCGACGGTAGCACCGTAAGTTTAGTGGCAGTACCCTTGGGAAGGTACTGCCCAATGGTAGAGATTTCGCTGGCGGTAGCTCTGTCAATTTTATCGGCAAAGATCTCGGGTTGCTACCGCGCAGCGGTAGTAGCTGTCACGCAACAGTAGCGGTGGTGTCGTAATTAATGCTAGTTAGCGCATGGCGGTAGCATCCTACCACGTGGCGATAGCAGTTCTGTAATGGCGTGGCCACACGTCAACCCGTGATTGGATGGCCTGGGTGGTGGCATACGAACCGAGGTATTGATTAGCGGTACCGCGCGGTGATATCTAGTTACAATGCGATGGTAGCTTGGTTTATAGCCTTAGAAGTGCCGTTTTCACTTCATTCTTTTGGAGTTTTATAATTGAGTGTCTAGGAAGGAAGGAGAAGATTCATCCAAAAGAGATCTTGTCACTGTTGGAGTTTCGAAGCTTGGATTCGTGAGACGAGTTCAGATCTACAGAGGTAAAGCCGAAGCAATCATTTCCATCTGGCTAAAATCTCTCCTATGGCACTGAAGCGGACTTCTAGTGTAACGATCCTCTTACTTGGACATGCAAAGTTCTCCTTTTTTACATTTGAGGGCAGACGCTCCACAAACACGTGGAGGTGGTTCTCCCGATGGGTAAATCCATGTATCCCCGTTAGTATTGCATTTAGATCCGAAATCAAAGTTCAAAATATGCATGTGGTGTGAAGCCCATCCAGACATGTTGGTCTGGATTATCGATGTTTGTATGTTTTGTATGCCGGAGAAGACTCTGTGGTAATCACGTAGTTTTCTTGGTCACGGGGTGTGTAGATGGCTGCAGTGAGAGTACGGGAGGTTGTATCCTGGAAAACACCCAAAAGGGGGAAGAATCGCTATTCTGTCCCCTACCGCGTGGTGGTAGCGCTACCGCTGGTGGTAGCTCCCAATAAGCACTATGTTGTTTGTATGGTCAGTCTCGTGGAGACCTGGAGGCTATTGCTTTGAAAGGCCTGTCTCTTGTGGACCTGGAGGCCAGATTGTGGAGCTGAGAGCCTGTGTGGCCCAGTTTAGGCGGTCGTGAGTGCTGGCCTAGGATCATAAAAAGATTATGATTTGTATGGATGGGAAAGGGGATGCTGACCTGCGTCGTGGCTTGATGCGCCTGATGATTTGAGCACCGAGAAAGAGCTGAAAATGTACCCAACCCTATGCCGATCGACCTAGAGTGAGTCGAAGTGTAAATCACCATGACTTGGTTGTAGCCATATGTGCATTGTCTTTGGCTTCGGCCCTAAAAGACTAGAATGCTCAAACGTTGCTGATTGTCGGAGAGAATGGAGGTGCAACCTGTGGGGTTCAGTGCACCGTGAATGTGCCATGAGAGCATGGGGCATTGGTCGGTTATGCCAACGTCTGTGGCGTATGGTGCTTGCTTGCACATTCTAATTGCCAATATTTGATAATGCTAATGCCTGCAGGGAAGTAGCACCGCCACCCCGAGTAAGGGGTGTGGTCGTTATAATTTGGTCAACTAATGTTGACCGTTGCTATTGTTTGCCACCGTTTTGGTGGAATGTTTCATGCAGGTGCAGCCGATCCAAGTGGGAAATAGCATGTTGGAGCCCAGAATTGCTAAGCTGGCCCTTGAAGGACAAAGAGAAATACCTGTTTACTTTATCATTCATGTGTGGCTGACCTGCGTGCTGATTTATGCAAGATAATTTATTATAAGTTGGACAATGTAAGGCCTTAAGGCCAATTCTATTTATCATTCTGATTTTGTCTTAGTGGACATTCAGTTGGTTGGGTACTAATTGTAATCTTAAATTTATCCCGCTAGAATGCACTCTGAGTTAGGATGCGTTTATGAATGATGGTTTCAATAAGTAACTCCACTAACTATCCGTAGTATATGGCACCGGGCCCCAACCAGACCTTCTGTTATATGCTATGAGATGGATGGGGGTGTTACAAGTTGGTATTAGAATCTGGTGTCGGTCTTATTTATTCGAATTTGTAGGCGAGTTCTTTTAAGGGTTGGTGAGAACATGTGTGTGTGTTACTGTTATAACATGAAAAGAACCCACGAATGTCCACTTAGGAATGAAAATACACATGTTTGAGGAACCTGTGTGTTCTATAATTGCATTTTGGGCAATTTGTTTGTCACCTAATTAAGTGTTTTCACAATTATAGGTGACTAGTAGTGGTGCAGAGTAGTCACAACATCCGCACTCTACGGAGAGTAGTGCGCCTAATGACGCACCTGCGACCCCTCCTATTGAGACAATATGAATGATAGCTGAAGCGGTGTTCGCTATGATCAATGCCAAACCATAGAGGCAAGTACAGCTTCCTGCTCCTGGATTAGGTCAGGTATCGCTTGGCACAGTGGAACCTTTAGTGGAGGATCAAGTAGTGGCAGAGCCCGTAGTGCAGAGGAGAGCAGTTGAAAAATAGCTAAAGCACATGATGAGCTTTAATCCACCAGTGTTCTTGGGTATTGAAACCCCAATGCAAGATGAGGACTGGCTTTCTAGGATTAAGAGAGTCATGATAGCAATAGAGACCGAAGAGTGGCAGAAGGTTACAATAGCCACTTTCCTTCTGGACAACGAAGCAAGATTGTGGTGGGATGCGTTGGAGCTCCATCACTTTGCTGGCAGACAACTCATCGATATCTCGATGGAGGAGTTTTCGAGATTATTTCTGGCATGGTTCATTCCATCAGCGCAAAAAATATCTATGGAGAATCAGTTTCATCAACTAACTCAGGGTGAGAGTAGCGTGGACGACTACCTACATGAGTTCATGAGATTGGGCCGGTATGTTGGCTCTACTTTTACTGATGAGGAACGCAAGACCAACGGATTCTATGAAGGACTATGTGACGATCAGAGGTTGTTTCTTGCGGGACCGATGACATAAGGCTTTCTTACCCTGGTCAATATAGCCCGGTCTCTGGAGAAGGATTGGAAGAGGACTCATGGTAAGAAGGACTTGGCTGTGAAAAGGTCAGAATTTAAAGTTCCAAGTTTAGCGAAGTCTGGGCATCAGAAGTTGTACAAGAAGCCCAAAACTTCTTGACTGACTACTTCAACCGTTACTTCTGGAGCATCATCAGGGTTAGGAGGCCCAATCCTTTGTTATAACTGTGGCAAACCGGGTCATATAGCCCGCGACTATTGTAGTGGCAAGTCAGAGAAGAAGGTAGGAGCATCTTTTGCTAAGAAAGGGAAAGCGGTGGAGTCAACTGTGTCCCATCAAGCTCCAGCCCCACCAAGAGTCTACAATTTTGGCCAATAGGAGGCCATCAAACAAGGCGATGTGGTTACGAATATGTGCTAGATTATTTTAGCTGGAATGCTTTCTATATCGTACATCTTATGCATTGGTTGTACACTATCATGTTTATGCTTTGTCGTAATTTTGGACTGTCTGACTCGAGCACTGTTTGATACAGGAGCTTCACACTCTTTCCTGTCCGAGGACTTCGTATCACGTATCGGAGTCCCTTCTTCTATGGCGAATGATAGATTGGATGTGTTGCTGCCTAATGATGCAGGCTTGTACGCGGACACAAATATTACAGACTAACTCGAATTCCTCTCACTGCCCAAATTCTACGTTCGCACAAACTTTCAGTGCAACACACACGTTATTCAATTTTACCAATTAAATGCTAACATACGGGTAGCCAAACCGTTTAAGATCGAGCGGTTGTTGTACTAAAAGAGATCCACCAAAAATTACGTTTCGGAAACCGTAGATCTCTCCCAACAAAAAGAAAACGAGATTTGTCAATCCTCTTGAAATTAAATAAATCAAGATAGACAACAAAATCGATCGAAGAAAACTACGACTAATTCAATGCTATCAAGAATCAACTCTGAAGTATTCCACCACAGAAATTATCTAGAAATAAAATCACTCAGAGAAAGTAGAAATTTTCGTTACCCCACTAGAAGATTTATATTCTTCAAGACTTGGAACGCTCGTCACCAGATCCAGCGGAGTCGCGCCGAATGGAGGGAAACTCGTTCTCCTTCCTCTCATCGCGCCGGGTTTTGATTCCACGGGATTCACATTGAGTTGTCTTGGACGAAATCTTCAATGGTTGGAATAGTGTTGGTCGGCTTTGGTGATGGTAGGGGCTGGTCAGGTTTGGTGTAGAAAGAGGATAGAGGAAAGGTGGTGGCCAAGGAAGGGAGAAAAGGTTTGGTCGGTTTGGAGGGATGAGGGTGGTGGTCGGGTTTCTTTGGGAGAGGGAGGGATGTTGGTGGAGATCTTGAGGAGGGAGGAGGAGGTGGTGAGGGTGGCTGAAATTTTGAGAGGGGGTTAGGGTGGCCAGCGACTAGGGAGAGAGAGAGAGACTGAAAGACTTTGTTTCAAGAGCCTAAACACCTAGAGGGGGGGGGGGGGTGAATAGGTTCTAATCTTTTAAAGTCCTTTTTAGGAAAACAGTTAGATAATTATTCAACACAGATTAATCAAATCACAGAACATAAACACATCACAGCAAACACGAGATCTATAGTCGTTCCCCAAGATATGAGTACATCCACTTTCCCCCTTCGCCTATCCAGTAGATAACTGGATTCAGCCTAACTTCCTTCCACTGGCTCGGATCCGCAGATCTTACAATCTCAGAACCAAAATGGTTCCTACAGCTTAGACTTAACAAGTCCTACCTCAGATTCTTCCCCAGAATCCTACTTCAGGCCTCAGCCCTACCTAAGCCTTTATAACTAGGCTAACAACTCAGACTTTCCACAAGTCCTACACCTCAGGCTAACAGCCCTACCTCAGCCTTTATAATTTCAGGCTTACGACTCAGATCTGATAATAGATCTTACAAGAAATAGAATGTAATAAGAAACAAACAAATTCACCAGCTAGATTCCTCTGTTGGTGTAGCCTTCTTGATCAGTTCTTGACTGAACTGATCCTTTTGATCCAGCCTGACTTAGCTTCTCAAAGATTCTTGATAGAACAAAATAAGACGGATCTTCTTGCTGTTGAAGTTGATCATCAGTCAGCTTCTTCCTTAAATTCAGATTGGAATCTGAATCTTTCTTGCTGAATAATTCAGAATCTATTTCTCTTCACAAAATTCTCTTTTTTCTTTTTCTCCACTCTTTCTGTAGTTTCTGATCTGTCTCTTATATAGAGTTTGTTTCATGGTTACCAGTTGATACGGTTTCTAACAAACTACTAATAGATCTGTCAGAGGTGTCAGACCGATTGGATATGACAGCTGTTGTAAGACCCCCTTTTTTTTTTCTTTTTCAACCACCGGGGTCTTAGGCCCAGAACCGCCGCTTTGCGGTGACACCTCCACGTCCTGAAGGGTCATCACCACAAGGCGCCGATTCTGCCGGCCAAATCGATCACAGAAGTAGCACAATTATTGAAGTAATAGTAAACAGTCCACAATAATAAAATCACATATATAAATAAGAGGGCTCCACGAAGGGAGTGTCCACAGAAACATCAGAGTAATATAATTACGGGCTTATGCCCGGTACAAAATATCCTCACTACAATATCACTCATGCGGAAGCAAACACTAGAAACTACTCAAGGATCGAGACTCACGGTCCCGGCGGTGTGAACTCCGGAGCTAGACTGCCCCATCTCTAGGCGCACCGATCTCTGGGGCTGCTCCTCCATGCTGGGCTCCACGATCCCCTAAATGATGCGGTTCGAAAACCGTTAGTCATAAAGACTAAGCCCTATCATCCCCTACCCCTTCCCCCCCATGGCTCCTAGGTACCGAGCGGAGAGGAAGAAAGGGAAGGACATGAAGGTAGAGATTAAACATGAAAACAGATGGCAGCGGAAACTAATCTAGCAAGTTGTATTAGGTGAGCAGTTAAAATAGTTGTTGTAATAGGTCTAGCAGTAAGAAAAGCAATTAAATGAATTTAAACCTTCACTTATGCGAGAACACATAAGCAAGGGATCTTTTGCAAGGCTCCCATCGTATAAGTGTCCCATACCACTTATACCTTGGGGTGTCGGTTATCAAACAGCAGGGGTTATTATATATGAAAATAACCTTTGATTTATAAACTTGCCCACACAAGCTTATAGACCAAGGGGTCGTTTTGCAGGTCCCAATGTATAAGCGTCCCATTCCACTTATACTTTAGGTGTCAAGGTTGTTATGAATGATTATGACATGCAACTATATGGTGGGTATGTTATGTCATGCAGTGCAACTCACACACCCGACTCTGTGCACACAGACCTTTAGTTCCCCCTTTCGGAGCCGTTACCTCCCAGGATACCTCCGTAGTGGCAAACGGAAGCGGTGGGTTGGGCCTCGCCCACCTCCAAAACCAGTAAAGCACACTGGTCTGACCTATCGTACGCCCTCAACGCCTGGTGCACGAGGCGGACTCCTGCGTACTCTTGTCGACTGGTCCGCCGGACTTCTGTTGGCGAAGTGTTAACCACCTCGCCGAGTCAACGATATCGGTGTCGGTGCAATCGAACTCCCCGATATCGAAAGACCCACCACCTTAACTTTCCTATCTTATGCACATGCAAGTTTAATCGTAAACAAACAGAACCGAGCCGAAGCTCCCCGGACCAAAACGTCCGTCTCCAAACAGAACCGAGCCGAAGCTCCCTGGACCAACCGTCCGTCTCCAAACCAACCGAGCCGAAGCTCCCCGGACCATCCGTCCGTTTCCAACCCAACCTTCCGTGCCAACAGTGTTGTGAAGAGTGCAGCCCTAGTTACTAAGTTACTCTTGTCGATTTGTTATTACCGTTTACGTTAGCCCAGGACTGCCCCCGGTATTCCCCGTGAAGGGCTCTCAAGGGGCACTAGGAACCAAGACGGTGCATTACGGCCCGAAGTTCCCTTTCGCAAGGCACTTATTGTTATTGGTTGTTTTCCCTTAGCCCGATTCCCTTCTCATATTACGATAGACTATCCTAGGGTGATTTTTAAACCTTCCACTCCTCGGGAAAAGCGATCTTTCGCCAAACCCGAGCACCTCTTAACTCTAACTATCACCACTACTCACTACTCTTTATATCTTCATCAGATCATGTTTTATTGCATTTCACAATTTACTAAATGCAGACCGACCTAGGCTACATGTCGAACCGGTTATGCAAGGATCGATTACTCATCCAAATGCCCTAAACTATTTACTGGAGACTTATCTTGGTATAAATAACCTAAATCCAGAAAATGGAAATTTTCCTAATTTATTTGGCATTTAATTAAATTCCTCGAAAATCTCAAGGGCCACCGGTTTGAACATGAACTATCCTAATTATTCATGCAAGATGTCCAGCAAATTTATGATAATTAGTAGGCTATCTCAGAAGGCTAAACCCTAAGTATCATAATTTTTCTATCATCAAAATGACATGTAAACTATTTTGGAATTAATCTCTAATTTCTATAGTTTATGAATCAAGTACAGCAAATGTTCTTCCGAAAATTCTAAATAAATTATGACATGATGATTAAGGCCTAAAATTAGCACTGGCCAAGTTTCATAATTTTCCAGCAAGTATTTTATCCATAATTAATTTTTAAACATAAAAGCCCTTCCAATCTTTTGTGAATAATGTACTAGATTTACTCATCATAAAATTCTATAAAAATTCAGGGATCAATGTTCTACTAGTCAAGATCTAAATCCAGAATTTTAACTAATTATAATTAATGTAAAGCCTCCAAATAATTGAAACAACAAATTAGGCTAATAGTTCTTTAACACATGAAGTATAATATAAATTAATCATAAAATTCCAGAAAAATTACCATAAGTCTAATACATCCTAAAACTCCCTCCTCCCGAGTTTCATAATTTTTGGATTAGCTTTAGTGCTTAAAATAACTAAATTACGTTTCCATCCTAATCCTACATCTCAACTTGTGAGGTACCTAACTACCTCCAAATCCATCACTATCTCAACCAGAGGGTTTTCATCATATCATCCCCCTCTCCTCCAAATTTCAAGGGCATACAAGAGCTTTTGCTCCTATGTCCTTCACAAACCTCAAACTCCCACCCGTTGGAGTTGAGCCAATCTCTCAGGGTAAAATCCACCCTAAGCCACACCATGATACCCAAGAGGGTAGACATAGTCCCAACAAATCAGTGGCCAACTCATCAGCCTCTTTTGAGGAGATTTGTCCACTCCACCCCCAATCGTACTTTTCCCCAAAGTACCCCTCGCCAAGACCTATCTAGGACTTGATACTTCCCTATTCAAAACTCGACCATTCGAGTTGAAATTTTGTACAGATCTTAATATTGATGCCAGGGACCACCACCCAAAATTTGGGGGAGTTTGGACTTAATTTCATCCCCTAATTAATTTTATATTGTTTATTAAATTTTTACAAAAACTTTAGGCAAAAGTTCTCCAAAAATTCTCATTTTTGGACAGCCTCTCGATATACATATTGTAGACCTCCAGTCCAAATTTCAAGTCGTTTGGACCTGTTATGAACCGTGGGCAACCAATTCAATTTCTGGTTAGCCTAGGTCTTGATCCCACCAAAATGAGTGCTGTGGTCAAACCACTCACCCAAATTGAATAAAATCAATTTTATATTAAAGTAGACCCAGAGGGCTACAACTTTTGTGTCTGGTCATTTTTCCTAAATCGGCCTCTAAGTGCCTCGTTTTGCAGCCTTAAAATATACTAAACCGAGTATACTTTTCCTTATAAAATTATTTACATAATTTATAAATATAAAACGATTTACTGTTCATCTTCTTCATGAACCCGAACAGACACAGGAATAATCATTTTTTCCTGTAAGCATTCCGTGATCCGTTGCCGGCCGTCCGGTCACTTCCCTGGCCAGCCACCACCACCACCACCTCCGTTGAGGCGATGGCTAGCGGTCGGCGGTGGTTTGGCCGCCGGAGGTGGCGGTTTCCGGCGAACTCAAAATATCTTTTTCATGGTTTTTCCATGAAAACGAGAGATGGATCCGGCTCCGTTGAGCGCGAACCTCCTTTCTAAGAATCCTAAGATCTACCCATGAAAAAGAAGGAGTAGAGGAGGACCTTGTTCGCGGTTTGGAGGCGAGAAGAGCGACGAGGTGCCATGGCGCGGTGGTGGCGTTGCTGAACTCCTCTTTACAGCAAGAACAAGGATCTGCTTGGTTTGCTTGAGCGTGTAAACCCTCTCCTCTTGTCCAAGTGGGCTTTTATAAACAGGAAGGTGGGAAAGCGAATGGTTTAAGCCATTATGGCCATGAAGTTCCCTCCTTAACGTTTCGGTTACGGTGAAGAGATAAGAAACGGCGGAACTGAACAGGTGTGTCCAGCTGGCAGTTTTCTATTGTACCACCTTTTCCTCATTTATTATATAATTTCAGAAGGAAAACGGCCGGTAGTTACTCCTGGTGTAACTTCCCACACCAGCATTTATTACCGCGCGTGTTGGAATAATTACGGGTCTGAACCGTCATTTCGGCCAAAGTCACGGGCGTGACACATAGGTCACGGGCGTGACAGGCCCGGGTAGCCCATTCTGGGTTCGACGATCGTCGAACTGAGATCGACGATCGTCGATCGAAGGTCACGGGCGTGACACCTGTGTCACGGGCGTGTCAGACCCGAACGGCAGATTTCGGGTCGACGATCGTCGAATCGAGATCGACGATCGTCGAAGGCGGGTCACGCCCTAGGTCACGGGCGTGACATGCCCGAACGGCAAGTCTCGAGCTCGACGATCGTCGAATTGAGGTCGACGATCGTCGAAGGCTGGTCACGCCCTAGGTCACGGGCGTGACACTCATGTCACGGGCGTGACAGGCTTGGGCCGCAAGGTCGACGATCGTCTTACGGCGATCGACGATCGTCGATGGGGTCACGCCCATAGTCACGGGCGTGACATCTTGGTCACGGGCGTGACATGCCCAGACAGCGCGTTCGACGATCGTCTTGTGGAGATCGACGATCGTCGAAGTAGACACGCCCAGGTCACGGGCGTGACGGGCCGGTCACGGGCGTGACCAACCCGTGACCCGCAATATTAGTCGCTTTATTTCCAATCTTGGGCTTCCTAGGGTTCCGTCACGACCAATCTGACTCCTAGGGGTCTAGCCGGAAATGGGATGTTACAAATCCCAATAAACAAAACAAAAATTTCGTCCCCGAAATTGAGGTTGAGCCTACGGGGATTTCTATCGGAATAAATTAATCTTGTAACATCCCATTCGATCTTTCTATTGGGTTCAGGCGACCGTTCGTTTGATAACGAAGACAATCTCCCCAATAAACAAAAGATTAGCCCCTACCATTCTGATTAAGTGTGCATGCCTAGGTCCTAGATTTTCCTTATCTAGCCTTAACATTCCAAAACAAGAAGGCAGTTTATAGTATACCGAGAGGTGGTGAGATGTACCTGACTGAACAACTCCGGGTATCTTTGCCTCATCAGATCCTGCGGTTCCCAGGTGTGCTCCTCCTGACCGTGATTTCTCCACAGAACCTTGACTAAGGGAATCTTCTTGCGGCGCAAGATCCGCACTCCTTTGTCATCGATCCGAACCGGCTCCAAGTGAACAGATCGGTCTGAAGCTACCGGCCCTTCTGTGGTCAAAATTCGCTGCTCCGGGCGTAGTAGAGCCCTTCTCAGCGAAGAGATGTGGAAGACGTCGTGTAGAGCTGCCAGCTCTGGTGGCAACTCTAGCCTGTAGGCTAGGGGTCCGATCCGCTCCAGGATCCGGTAAGGGCCCATATACCTAGGGCTGAGTTTCTTCCTCCGACCGCGCACCCGTGAGACTCCGTGCATGGGCCGGATCTTCAAGAACACTCGATCTCCTACCCGGAACTCCACCTGACGATGCCGAGCGTCATAGTATTTAGCCTGCCTGCTCTGCGCCTCCAACATTCTATCTCTGATCAGTCTCACCTGAGCCTCGGTATCTTCAACGAAATCCGATCCCAGCAACTTCGGATCCTCGTCCTGAACCCAGGAAAGCGGGGTCCTACATTTCCTTCCATACAAGGCCTCATAAGGCGCCATCCTGATGCTGGACTGGTAGCTATTATTGTAGGAGAACTCGACCAACGGTAACATCTTCTCCCACGGCTCCCCTCGGTCCAGTATACACAGCCGTAGTAAGTCCTCCAAGGTCCGGTTGGTGCGCTCGGTTTGCCCGTCCGTCTGAGGGTGGAAGGCCGTGCTAAAAGTCAACCGGGTGCCCAAATATGCCTGCACTGACCGCCACTCCCTGGATGTAAACCGTCCATCGCGGTCCGACACTATCGTCCGGGGCACGCCATGATATCGGACATACTGCTCCACAAACTTCCGTACCAGCACTCCCACAGAGTCATCCTTCCTGATCGGTATAAAGCGGGCCACCTTCGTCAAACGATCGACAATCACCCAAATCGAGTCGTTCCCCGTCCGAGACCGGGGAAGACCATGTATAAAATCCATCGCTATGTCGTCAAACTTCCACTCCGGCACCGGGAGTGGCTGCAACAGTCCTGCGGGGTTCCTGCACTCCGCCTTCACCAACTGACACGCCTCGCAATGGGTCACGAAGTACGTAATGTCCTTCTTCATGCCTGGCCAAAACATCGTCCTCTTCAGATCAGCGGTCATCTTTGTGATCCCCGGGTGCACGGAGTACCGGCTACAATGCGCCTCCGTCAAGATATCCTCTCGGATCTGGCCTCCTGCGGGTATATATACTCTGCCTCTGAAGTGGAGCAAACCATCTCTCAGGGAATAATCTCCTGTCGAACCTTCCTCCAAAGCTCGGAACATCGGCTCCGCCCACGCATCTGTCCTCTGTCCATCCCGAATGCGATCCCGAATATCGTCTATGGCCACTATCGATGCCAGATACTCCCTATACAGATCTGGGTCATCCTCGGACACTAGGGATATCTGCATGTCTCTGAATGACTGGACCAGCTCCATAGACATAACCTGGGGCCCAGCTTCGGAAGTGGCCGCTCTCCGGCTCAACGCGTCGGCCACCACGTTTGCCTTCCCTGGGTGGTAGTGCATCTCATACTGATAATCTGCTAAGAACTCCACCCAGCGCCTCTGCCTGATATTCAGCTCCTTCTGAGTGTCCACGTATTTCAAGTTCTTGTGATCGGAGAAGATATCGCAGTGGACTCCATAAAGGTAATGACGCCAGACCTTCAGAGCAAAAATGACCGCTCCCATCTCGAGGTCGTGCACCGGGTAGTTCCTCTCATGGGTCTTCAGCTGGCGGGAGGCATATGCTATGACATGTCCGTTCTGCATCAGCACCGCTCCCATCCCTTGGTATGATGCGTCGGTATACACCTGGAATCCCTGTCAGCATCTCGTACATGATATCTAGCCATTCCTCCGTCCGAACAGCCGACTCTGTCCCCAGATAGGACGGGGGAGAAAGACCCCGGAAGATGCTGAGCCAGTTGGCCCCCAGATTGGGCTGCGGGACCGGAACCTGCTGGGCCCTGAAGGCCTCCAGAATGGCAGTCAGGGTCTGTCCCATGTCTGACTGAAGGAAAGGGGTGGGGACCGGTGGAGGTGGTGCAACTCCCTGAGTCTGCTAAACTCCGCCCTGTGGCGTAGGCTGTGCTGGAGGCTGCGCAACGAAAACACATGCTGAGAAAAACGTTCAAATATTACCTAAAGGTGGACAAATTATATGTGATCCCCATATGGGCACACCACTGCTTCCGCTGCTTAGTTTGTCCCCAAACTAAACTCGAGCGGGGGTGACCCAGGGCTTGTGGACTGCTACTTCCTTCTGATCGATGTTTTCCTCTGATACCACTTGTAAGACCCCCTTTTTTTTTTCTTTTTCAACCACCGGGGTCTTAGGCCCAGAACCGCCGCTTTGCGGTGACACCTCCACGTCCTGAAGGGTCATCACCACAAGGCGCCGATTCTGCCGGCCAAATCGATCACAAAAGTAGCACAATTATTGAAGTAATAGTAAACAGTCCACAATAATAAAATCACATATATAAATAAGAGGGCTCCACGAAGGGAGTGTCCACAGAAACATCAGAGTAATATAATTACGGGCTTATGCCCGGTACAAAATATCCTCACTACAATATCACTCATGCGGAAGCAAACACTAGAAACTACTCAAGGATCGAGACTCACGGTCCCGGCGGTGTGAACTCCGGAGCTAGACTGCCCCATCTCTAGGCGCACCGATCTCTGGGGCTGCTCCTCCATGCTGGGCTCCACGATCCCCTAAATGATGCGGTTCGAAAACCGTTAGTCATAAAGACTAAGCCCTATCATCCCCTACCCCTTCCCCCCCATGGCTCCTAGGTACCGAGCGGAGAGGAAGAAAGGGAAGGACATGAAGGTAGAGATTAAACATGAAAACAGATGGCAGCGGAAACTAATCTAGCAAGTTGTATTAGGTGAGCAGTTAAAATAGTTGTTGTAATAGGTCTAGCAGTAAGAAAAGCAATTAAATGAATTTAAACCTTCACTTATGCGAGAACACATAAGCAAGGGATCTTTTGCAAGGCTCCCATCGTATAAGTGTCCCATACCACTTATACCTTGGGGTGTCGGTTATCAAACAGCAGGGGTTATTATATATGAAAATAACCTTTGATTTATAAACTTGCCCACACAAGCTTATAGACCAAGGGGTCGTTTTGCAGGTCCCAATGTATAAGCGTCCCATTCCACTTATACTTTAGGTGTCAAGGTTGTTATGAATGATTATGACATGCAACTATATGGTGGGTATGTTATGTCATGCAGTGCAACTCACACACCCGACTCTGTGCACACAGACCTTTAGTTCCCCCTTTCGGAGCCGTTACCTCCCAGGATACCTCCGTAGTGGCAAACGGAAGCGGTGGGTTGGGCCTCGCCCACCTCCAAAACCAGTAAAGCACACTGGTCTGACCTATCGTACGCCCTCAACGCCTGGTGCACGAGGCGGACTCCTGCGTACTCTTGCCGACTGGTCCGCCGGACTTCTGTTGGCAAAGTGTTAACCACCTCGCCGAGTCAACGATATCGGTGTCGGTGCAATCGAACTCCCCGATATCGAAAGACCCACCACCTTAACTTTCCTATCTTATGCACATGCAAGTTTAATCGCAAACAAACAGAACCGAGCCGAAGCTCCCCGGACCAAAACGTCCGTCTCCAAACAGAACCGAGCCGAAGCTCCCTGGACCAACCGTCCGTCTCCAAACCAACCGAGCCGAAGCTCCCCGGACCATCCGTCCGTTTCCAACCCAACCTTCCGTGCCAACAGTGTTGTGAAGAGTGCAGCCCTAGTTACTAAGTTACTCTTGTCGATTTGTTATTACCGTTTACGTTAGCCCAGGACTGCCCCCGGTATTCCCCGTGAAGGGCTCTCAAGGGGCACTAGGAACCAAGACGGTGCATTACGGCCCGAAGTTCCCTTTCGCAAGGCACTTATTGTTATTGGTTGTTTTCCCTTAGCCCGATTCCCTTCTCATATTACGATAGACTATCCTAGGGTGATTTTTAAACCTTCCACTCCTCGGGAAAAGCGATCTTTCGCCAAACCCGAGCACCTCTTAACTCTAACTATCACCACTACTCACTACTCTTTATATCTTCATCAGATCATGTTTTATTGCATTTCACAATTTACTAAATGCAGACCGACCTAGGCTACATGTCGAACCGGTTATGCAAGGATCGATTACTCATCCAAATGCCCTAAACTATTTACTGGAGACTTATCTTGGTATAAATAACCTAAATCCAGAAAATGGAAATTTTCCTAATTTATTTGGCATTTAATTAAATTCCTCGAAAATCTCAAGGGCCACCGGTTTGAACATGAACTATCCTAATTATTCATGCAAGATGTCCAGCAAATTTATGATAATTAGTAGGCTATCTCAGAAGGCTAAACCCTAAGTATCATAATTTTTCTATCATCAAAATGACATGTAAACTATTTTGGAATTAATCTCTAATTTCTATAGTTTATGAATCAAGTACAGCAAATGTTCTTCCGAAAATTCTAAATAAATTATGACATGATGATTAAGGCCTAAAATTAGCACTGGCCAAGTTTCATAATTTTCCAGCAAGTATTTTATCCATAATTAATTTTTAAACATAAAAGCCCTTCCAATCTTTTGTGAATAATGTACTAGATTTACTCATCATAAAATTCTATAAAAATTCAGGGATCAATGTTCTACTAGTCAAGATCTAAATCCAGAATTTTAACTAATTATAATTAATGTAAAGCCTCCAAATAATTGAAACAACAAATTAGGCTAATAGTTCTTTAACACATGAAGTATAATATAAATTAATCATAAAATTCCAGAAAAATTACCATAAGTCTAATACATCCTAAAACTCCCTCCTCCCGAGTTTCATAATTTTTGGATTAGCTTTAGTGCTTAAAATAACTAAATTACGTTTCCATCCTAATCCTACATCTCAACTTGTGAGGTACCTAACTACCTCCAAATCCATCACTATCTCAACCAGAGGGTTTTCATCATATCATCCCCCTCTCCTCCAAATTTCAAGGGCATACAAGAGCTTTTGCTCCTATGTCCTTCACAAACCTCAAACTCCCACCCGTTGGAGTTGAGCCAATCTCTCAGGGTAAAATCCACCCTAAGCCACACCATGATACCCAAGAGGGTAGACATAGTCCCAACAAATCAGTGGCCAACTCATCAGCCTCTTTTGAGGAGATTTGTCCACTCCACCCCCAATCGTACTTTTCCCCAAAGTACCCCTCGCCAAGACCTATCTAGGACTTGATACTTCCCTATTCAAAACTCGACCATTCGAGTTGAAATTTTGTACAGATCTTAATATTGATGCCAGGGACCACCACCCAAAATTTGGGGGAGTTTGGACTTAATTTCATCCCCTAATTAATTTTATATTGTTTATTAAATTTTTACAAAAACTTTAGGCAAAAGTTATCCAAAAATTCTCATTTTTGGACAGCCTCTCGATATACATATTGTAGACCTCCAGTCCAAATTTCAAGTCGTTTGGACCTGTTATGAACCGTGGGCAACCAATTCAATTTCTGGTTAGCCTAGGTCTTGATCCCACCAAAATGAGTGCTGTGGTCAAACCACTCACCCAAATTGAATAAAATCAATTTTATATTAAAGTAGACCCAGAGGGCTACAACTTTTGTGTCTGGTCATTTTTCCTAAATCGGCCTCTAAGTGCCTCGTTTTGCAGCCTTAAAATATACTAAACCGAGTATACTTTTCCTTATAAAATTATTTACATAATTTATAAATATAAAACGATTTACTGTTCATCTTCTTCATGAACCCGAACAGACACAGGAATAATCATTTTTTCCTGTAAGCATTCCGTGATCCGTTGCCGGCCGTCCGGTCACTTCCCTGGCCAGCCACCACCACCACCACCTCCGTTGAGGCGATGGCTAGCGGTCGGCGGTGGTTTGGCCGCCGGAGGTGGCGGTTTCCGGCGAACTCAAAATATCTTTTTCATGGTTTTTCCATGAAAACGAGAGATGGATCCGGCTCCGTTGAGCGCGAACCTCCTTTCTAAGAATCCTAAGATCTACCCATGAAAAAGAAGGAGTAGAGGAGGACCTTGTTCGCGGTTTGGAGGCGAGAAGAGCGACGAGGTGCCATGGCGCGGTGGTGGCGTTGCTGAACTCCTCTTTACAGCAAGAACAAGGATCTGCTTGGTTTGCTTGAGCGTGTAAACCCTCTCCTCTTGTCCAAGTGGGCTTTTATAAACAGGAAGGTGGGAAAGCGAATGGTTTAAGCCATTATGGCCATGAAGTTCCCTCCTTAACGTTTCGGTTACGGTGAAGAGATAAGAAACGGCGGAACTGAACAGGTGTGTCCAGCTGGCAGTTTTCTATTGTACCACCTTTTCCTCATTTATTATATAATTTCAGAAGGAAAACGGCCGGTAGTTACTCCTGGTGTAACTTCCCACACCAGCATTTATTACCGCGCGTGTTGGAATAATTACGGGTCTGAACCGTCATTTCGGCCAAAGTCACGGGCGTGACACATAGGTCACGGGCGTGACAGGCCCGGGTAGCCCATTCTGGGTTCGACGATCGTCGAACTGAGATCGACGATCGTCGATCGAAGGTCACGGGCGTGACACCTGTGTCACGGGCGTGTCAGACCCGAACGGCAGATTTCGGGTCGACGATCGTCGAATCGAGATCGACGATCGTCGAAGGCGGGTCACGCCCTAGGTCACGGGCGTGACATGCCCGAACGGCAAGTCTCGAGCTCGACGATCGTCGAATTGAGGTCGACGATCGTCGAAGGCTGGTCACGCCCTAGGTCACGGGCGTGACACTCATGTCACGGGCGTGACAGGCTCGGGCCGCAAGGTCGACGATCGTCTTACGGCGATCGACGATCGTCGATGGGGTCACGCCCATAGTCACGGGCGTGACATCTTGGTCACGGGCGTGATATGCCCAGACAGCGCGTTCGACGATCGTCTTGTGGAGATCGACGATCGTCGAAGTAGACACGCCCAGGTCACGGGCGTGACGGGCCGGTCACGGGCGTGACCAACCCGTGACCCGCAATATTAGTCGCTTTATTTCCAATCTTGGGCTTCCTAGGGTTCCGTCACGACCAATCTGACTCCTAGGGGTCTAGCCGGAAATGGGATGTTACAGCTGTCAAGTCACCAGACATGTCAGTAGATTCTTAAGAGTCATTCCAACTCAGTACAAATCACTTAGCAGGCTGCTTCATATGTGTCGACACATATTGGCCAAGTGTCAACACAAGTCTTCATGGTGTCGACACAATGCTCCAAGTGTCGACACAGACATACTTCTGATTCTCGACACATCTTCTGTTGAATGTGTCGACACAAGTCCTGTGTGTCGACACAAATGCTTCCGGTGTCGATACAGCTGTTGCTGGCAGATGGCATTGAGTATGTGTCGACACAAGTCCTGTGTGTCGACACAACTGCTTCTGGTCTCGACATAGCTGTTGTCGACAGACGGCGTTGAATGAATGTCGACAGTGTTGAAAGTATCCAAACAGCGTTGAGTGTGTGTCGACACAAGTCCTGTGTGTCGACACAATTACTTCTGGTGTCGACATAACTCCTGACTCAGGTGTCGACACAATTTTGAGTGTCGACCCAGCTTCTTCAGAAGTGTCGACTTAGCTTGAGTGTCGACACAACTTCTTCATAAGAGTTGACACAACTTGAGTGTCGACACAACACCTTCATAAGTGTCGACACAACTTCAAAGTGTCGACACAAGTTCTTCATAAGTGTCGACACAGCTTCTGGGTGTCGACACAGCTTCTTCACAAGTGTCGACACTTGTACATAGAAAATTTTCTTCAAATGCTTAAACCTGCACAATGTAACTCAAATATCTACTAAATATAAATTAATGCATATTATTGACTAAGATGAGGCTTCTCCAAATCTGGTACACATTTTCCAATGTACCCAACAATCTCCCCCTATTTGGAGAAGTCATAACCCTTAGTCAAAGACATACATCTCTCATAATAAAACAGAAATAGAAATAGATGAACATTCAATTTACAGCAGGTAAACACATAATCATTGTAAACAACAAAGAAATTATAACTGAACTTATTTCATTCAATTTTTAGAAAAAAAAACAATGTCATGTTTACAAGGATTTCTTTCTAGATCAAAACACAAAATGTTACATTGTTCTAATACATAAGTCTATCTATCCTGTTATTGACTAGGCTCCTTAATGACAATTCCTTTGCCAGTCTTGATCTTTGCCTGTACAGAAGGTTCAGCATCTTCAGCAGGCTTCTTCCCTTTCAGGGCTTTCTTCTTTAGTTCTTCAGCCTTAATTTTCTGTCTTTCAAAATAGTGGAATGGCTTTGGGAAGTACTTGCTTGGCCCCTGAGCATTAGCAGGTAGCTTCCTAGCCTTAGCTCTTCTTCTATGTTGAAGAATGTCTTCTTGTCCAGCTTGGTATTTATTCCATTCCTATTCTGAATACCATTTACCCCTATCATGGGTTTTATCCTTTACAGCTTTCCAGGCAGTAAGTATAATGTTTCTAGAAGTTGGGCTCCACTGCTCAAAGTCTGGCTTCAGCTCAGTCTGTTCTCTAAATCTCTTCTTGGATAGTTGAGCTTCCTTTTGAGCTTCTAAGGCAGCTTCTGACATCTCTACTTTTTCCAGAATTACATTTTGTGCCTCTTATGGAGGACTATACATTTTCTCCACTTCTTCTTGAACCATTTCAAAGTCTGTTGGGGGGGGGGGGGTAGATCACCTGAGCAACTTCAGGCTTATCTCCTTCAAGATAGGCAGGTTGTATCCCAGATTCTACTACATTATCATCATCATAAAGAGGATGATATCCAAGAGTGGCTCTGATGCTATTGGAAATCCATTTAGCATGGTCAGAGCTAGATTTGACTAGTAATCTCTCCCCCTTTATGACTTCTCTTTCAATATGACTTCTCAAATCATCCTTTTGAAACCTGACCTGATTAACAACATGGTCAGTTCCTTCCTTAAAGTAATCTCTGAATTTTATCAAGAAATCAGATATATTCTTTTGAGAAGCCTGAAAGGTGGCCTGAACTGCAGTTGTATCTTTCTTGATTTGCTTTGAAACTTCATCTTTCACAGCAGTTAATAAATCATTTATCTTTGACAGTATAGCAAAGTGTGAATCTTTAAGATTGTCATTCATTCTTATCTGATTTTCAAGTACATATCCTTGCTTTACTTCAAGTTCATCCACTTTAACTTTGATAGCTTGTTGTTGCTTGGCCAGGAACACCACAGCATTACCTCCTTTATGGAAGCAATCTGTCATCTCCTTCTTATTTTGATTCACTTCAAATCTAATAGATTTGATGTCCTGGGCCAATTGAAACTGTAACTCTTTAAGAGTTTCATCCACATATTTTTCTATAGATTGTCTTTGTTCATCCAATTTAATCTGCATCTGGACTAGTAAAGAACTGAAGTCCAAGCCTTGTGTAGATGGTGCTGTGCTTATTTGCAATGCCTTTTTATATCCAGAACTCTTTTTCTTCAAAGCAGCTAGTTTCCTTTTCTTAGCCATTGTGGCTTCTTCATATTTAGAAGATTCAGTTGTACTTTCAATATCAACTGTATTTTTTCCGCTGGGGCATCCTTAGACAACTCCCCCTCAGTCCTTGGAATATCTTTTTCTTATGCAATCTGCTCCCCCTCAGTCCTTGCAGGAGGAAGATCTTAGAATAGGTCATCCATGGTGAATTCCTGCTGTATTGACTCATTTTGAGCTTCTGTCTCAACAGTTTCTTGAGCTGCAATGTTGATTTCAGATGCTATGTTCATGACAGTATCTGCAGCCAAGTCACTTTCTAAGACTGCACCATCAATGCCTCCCCCTTGGGCAGGCAACTCAGTTGCTTGTTCTATGTGTTATCCCCCTGGAGTTGTGTCCATTTGTTATTCTTGGGGCACACTGCCCTGCACTTGTTCTTGTGAATCCTTTTGTTGCTGGTCTTCATCAGAACTGAAGACCACTTCCTCCTAAGAATCATTGGAAGATCCAGCCTGTGGAACCACTTTCTTCTTTTTCTTATCTTTCTTAGTTTGCTCCTGAGGAGCAGGGACTTCCTTTGTCAGAACTCTATTCCACCTTGATAGAATTCTTACATCCATCCTCCTCATATGATTTATTTTTGATCCAGCCACTTGTTTCAATACATCTGGTATTACAGCAGATAAGCATAAACTCAGAATTCTTCCCATGTTTGGTTTCTTAATTCCTTCATGAACTTTATCAAACACTACTGCTGCCCAGTCAGTGTTTATCTTGAATATGATCCTTACCATAAGATTGAACATGTGGATAGAGATTCTATCATGTCCACCAGTTTTGTAAAGAATCACTTTGCCAACTACTTCAGATAGGAATTTCCTTGGGAATTCATCCCTTTTTTGGTAATAGACGATCCAATCTTAATATTGGGGCTCAGCCCACACCAGCTTAAAGCTTCTGTAATATGGGAAGGAGTTATTTCATCTGTATCCTTGACTGATGGAAGCTAAAGTGATTTCCTGATAGTTTCTAGTGTGAGTTTCACTAGGGAATTTTTAACAGTCCCTTTAATTTTCTTGCCTGTAGAATCCACTTTAGCGGTTAAATAAAACTCCAGAACTTCCTTCTTCCATATCTTTGTTGGTTCAGAAACCAAGTACTCCAATCCATTTTCTGAAATTAGGGCAATAACACCCTGAATTTAATTTGAAGCTGTTGTGAAACCTTCACGAACCAGTTCATAACCTTCATTGACTTTGTCTTCTTGACGAGGTGCCATTGACGTAAGAGTTGGAAGAGAAGAGAAGAGAAAAGAAAATCTTTGTCGACAGAAGGTGGAAAGTCAAGAATACTGAAAGCGTAGTCGACCAGAATTTGGTTTCACCTATTTATAGTATATGTGTAAGGGCAGGTCAAAATACATGCCAGTGTCGACAAGTTTTCATACGTGTCGACAGAAATGACCTAGGTCTCGACAATACGTGTTTTAAGTCGACATGACTATGTGTCGACATACTAATGTCAGAGTCGACAACTCATCTTAAGTTGACACATTTATGTATCGACAAACTTGTGTCTGTGTCGACACACTTGTGTCTGTGTCGACACTTACTACTTAAGTCTCGACAAACTTGTGTCGACACTTGCTTTTGTGTGTCGACACATGAATCCTATCGACATATGATCTCGACAAAGTTGTGTCGACATCAATTCTCCTGTCGACATAGATACTGTTTATGTGTCGACACTTCCTTTTACTTCGTCGACACAACATATTGAGTGTGTCGACACAACTTGTTTGTGTCGACACAAACATTGCACTTAGACAAATTTCCATAGAAATTTGATTCTTGCATATTCACCTTAGGGATACTTATGTTAACCTATTCTAGGTTCAATATTCCTAATTCAATTTTAAAAAAATTGAATTTAGTTTCATCCAGAGGTTTTGTAAAAATATCAGCTATTTGATTTTTAGTTTTCACAAATTCTAGGCTAATATTTTCCTTCTCTACATGTTCTCTGATGAAATGAAACTTAATTTATATATGCTTGGTCCTACTATGTGATGCAAGATTCTTAGCAATAGAAATAACACTTGTAGAATCACAAAATAGAGGAATTCTACTTACCTGGATGTCATAATCTTCTATTTGATGCTTTATCCACATCAATTGTGCATAGCAGCTACCTGCAGCTATATACTCTGATTCAATTGTTGATATAGCTACACAAGTTTGCTTCTTGCTGCTCCATGACACAAGCCTCCCACCAAGGAATTGACAAGTTCCCGTGGTACTCTTCCTGTCTTCTTTGCATCCAGCAAAGTCTGCATATGAGAAACCAGTTAGTAGGAAATCTCTATTCTTAGGATACCAAAGGCCTAGATTAGGTGTACCCTTAAGATATCTCATAATTCTCTTAACTGCAGTATAATGAGATTCCTTAGGGCAAGCTTGATACCTAGCACAGACACATGTTGAATACATGATGTCAGGTCTACTAGTAGTCAAATAGAGTAGAGAGCCAATTATCCCTATATACAAAGACTCATCAACAGGTTTCCCTACCTCATCTTTGCATATAAGCATACTTGTTCCCATTGGAGTTTTCATGGTAGAAGCTAAGTCCAAACCATACTTCTTAATTAACTCCTTGGTGAACTTAGACTGGGATATGGACAATCCATTCTCAGTCTCTCTAACTTGAAGTCCCAAGAAGAACTTCAGCTCACCCATACTGCTCATCTCAAACTTCCCTTGCATAAGTTTGGCAAACTTTCTACAAAGGTTGTTTTCAGTAGAACCAAAGATAATGTCATCCACATATATCTAGACTAGTATTATCTTGCCTTTTGATTCCCTATAAAATAGAGTTTTATCTATCTTTCCTCTAGAGAATTTATTCTCAATAAGGAAGGCAGACAAGGTTTCATACCAAGCCCTTGGAGCTTGTTTCAAACCATATAGAGCTTTCCTAAGCCTATATACATAATCAGGAAAGTGAGAGTCTACAAAACCTGAGGGTTGTTCAACATAGACTTCTTCTTTTAAATCACCATTTAGAAATGCTGATTTCACATCCATCTGGTATACCTTGAACCCTTGATAGGCAACATAGGCCAAGAACAACCTTATAGTCTCCAGCCTTGCCACTGGAGCAAAGGTTTGATCAAAATCAATACCTTCCTCTTGCCTGTAGCCTTTTGCTACCAGTCTAGCCTTATTCTTGACTATTGTGCCATTCTCATCAAGCTTGTTCCTGTAGATCCATTTAGTTCTTATTATGTTGTGATCCTTAGGTTTTGGCACCAGTTCCAAGACTTTACACCTTTTGAACTGACTGAGCTCTTCTTGCATTGCATCAATCTAGTTGGTGTCTTGCATTGCTTCTTCAATCTTCCTGGGTTCTATTTGAGACATGAAGCTAGAACATAAAACTGTGTTTATGCTCCCGCTCCTTGTTAGAACACCTTGACTTGCATCACCAATGATTTGGGGAACTGGATGATCCTTTAGGTGTCTCCTTGCTGGAGGAAATCTGTCAGCATTATGGCCTTCTCCAGTTTCCTCAACTTGATGCTCCACACTATATTCTTCATCCAGAGAGACTTGTTCTCCCCCTGGATAGATGGCATCATTATCTTCATCCAACCTAGCAAGAACATCTTCATTGATGGCCAGCTTGTCCAGCCTATCTATTAGACATGTAGAGCTAACAGAAGAATAAGACAATTCATTGTTAATAAATTTTGACTCATCAAATACAACATGCACAGATTCTTCTTCAACTTGAGTAGTCAAGTTGTAGATTCTGTATGCTCTACTTTGGTTGTTGTACCCAACAAATATCCCTTCTAGGGATTTGGCAGCAAACTTAGTTTGGTAGTGCTTACCATTGACTAGTACAAAACACTTGCTACCAATGATTCTGAAGTAAGATATGTTTGGTTTTCTTCCTTTCAAAATCTGGTAGGGAGTCATCTTGTGTTTATTGTTGATGGAGGCTCTATTGAGCACATGACATGCAGTATTAACTGCCTCAGACCAGAAGTATTCAGAGAGAGTAGTATCATTTAGTAGAGCTCTACTAGCCTCAATTAGAGTCCTATTCTTTCTTTCAGCAACACCATTTTGCTGAGGAGTTCTAGGTGAAGAGAATTCATGATGAATCCCAAGTTCTTCACAGAATCTTGTCATACATTCAGACTGAAATTCAGTTCCATGGTCACTTCTGATTTTGACCACTTAACTGTTGTATTCATTCTGTATTTGTCTAACAAAAGTCTGAAAAACAGATGGGGTTTCAGATTTCTGCCTCAAGAAGAAAACCTATGTATATCTGGAATAGTCATCCACAACAATAAGTGTGTATACTTTCCTACCAAGACTGTGAACTGGCATAGGACCAAACAAATCCATATGAATGAGATACAAATATCTCATTGAATTTTTGATGTCAAGTGCTTGGAAAGAGGACTTAGTCTGCTTGCCTTTTTGGCAAGCTGAACACACACCCTCTTTGATGCACTTAATTTGAGGACCATTCCTCACTAATCCCATGCTGAACAGTAGTACTATAGACTTATATTTCAGATGAGCTAGTCTCTTGTGCCATTTGACACAGAGAAGCCTTCTCTCCTGTAACCAGACAAATTGGTGAGTTGTTAAACTCACAATCTAGGTTAAGGCAATACACATTTCCTTTCCTAGTGCCAGTCAAAATGATCTCTTGATCACTTGACCTTCTTATCTGGCACTCCCCTTTGAGAAAAGAAATGACATAACCTAGATCACTAAGTTGACTTATGCTAATTAGGTTATGTTTTAAACCCTTCACATAAGCCACTTTAGTGACAGTAATTGAATCACTAGTAATGTTACCAAATCCTTTGATGATACCATTTTCTGATCCACCAAAGATAACTTTGGGTCCATTCTCTATGGGCACATAGTCCCTTAACATTCTCCTTGTTCCTGTCATATGTCTGGAATAATTACTATCCAAGTACCATATTGGGGTATGGTCACTTGGATTCACCTGCAACACATAAAGAATTACTTACACTTAGAACCCAACTTGCTAGTGGGTCCTAGGTCCTTGTTAGTTTGAAATCCTGCAACTATTCTAATAGGAAAACTACTCTTGGTTTTAACACTAGTGTTAAACCAGCAATCCATGGCAAAGTGCCCCACCTTGCCACAACACAAACACTCAAACCTATTATACCTTTTCTTAGGTAAAGACTTTACTGCTTTGTTGCCTGCAGTCTTGTTGAGTGTTGGTGCTGGAGAATCACTCTTCAAGAAATCCTCTTGAACCTTATGGGCATGCCTATAGTGTGGTCTATAAGCATTTGCACCCTTGCCCATATGATTTCCATGCTCACAGTGACCATGTGTAGTGTCATGATCATACCTGTTAGTAGGATTCACCACCTTCCTAAAGAAAATAGGGGGTTCAGCAACTAGAGGCTGAACTGGACCCTTACCTTTTCTATGTGAATTGAAAGCCCTAGTTCTTCCCTTAAAGCCTAGACCAGTCTTCCCTTTTTGTGAAATAAAATTGTCTATGAGGGGTAAGACAGATTTTGGCTTGGAGAATTTAGCCAATAGCTCTCTCTCTTGTTGAATTTTTGCCTCCAGTTTCTTGATATGATTCTCTTTGAAAGAGATTGTGCCCATTTGAATAACTATAATGTTCTTCAATTTGGCAACCTCATTCAGTTTTAGATCCAACATATTAGCTGAATCTGCTGCAACCAGCTTAAGATACTCAATCTCTTTGGACTGCACTTTAACAAGAAACTTGCTCTTCTTCAGAGCTTGCAACAACCCACCATACTCATCAATGAGTTTGTGTACATCCCCTTCAGACTCAGATCCATCCACTTATATTGAAGCAGATGCTTCTGATTCTGATATAGTAAAGTAATCTGAAACTAAGGGAGAATAGTTTACCTTACTTGGTCCAGGCTGATCCTGGCACTGATCATCTTCAGATTGAGCCATCATCCCTCTACAGCAATATTCTTCAACTCCATTTATGGAGTCCAGCATCTGTAGGAATTCTAGTTCCCTAGACTCCTCTTCTGTTGAGAATAGCCCAACATATGCTTCCGCTTCTTCTTCTCCAGATTCTAAAGTTGAAGAGTCTGTCCAACTCTTCTCCTTCTGAGCAACTAGAGACTTCTCCTTCTTACCTTTGAATTGCTGCTTCTTCTTGTCCTTTGACTCCTTTCTTTTGTCAGGATAGTCAGCTATGACATGTCCAGTCCTGTTGCAGCAATAACACACAATCTTAGTATTAGATTGTTTACCAGGTTTAGAGGCATACCTGTCCTCCTTAGGTGTCTTCTTCTTCCTGTAGTACTCATCCTTGGAATAGGATGAAGATGATGGCCTGGTTCTCCACTTCTTTTTCTTCATAAACCTTTGGAATTGCCTTGTAAAGGCAGCAAAGTCCTCATCAGAAGTATGACTATCTGATGTGTTATTGTCAGAAATTCCTTCTTCTGCCTCAGCACTCCTTCTGGGTGGATAAGGAGATTTTCTCCTACCCTTTCTTGAGCCTTCAGATTTGAAGGCCACTGACTTTTCCTTAAACTCAGATCTTCTACCCTTCTCCTCTTCTTTTCTGGTAGTAAGCTGCATTTCATATGATAGCAACTTTCCAAACAGTGTAGGTGGAGGTGTATCAGCCAGCCTGACCACTTCTCTGATGGCACATATCTTAGTGTCCCAATCCTTTGTTAGAGATCTAAGAAACTTATCATTCAGTTCATAAGTGCTGAAGACCCTTCCATAGGTCATCAACTAATTCACTATTCTAAAGAACTTCTTATAGCATTCAGCTATGTTGTCAGATTTAGCTTGTCTAAAGCTCTCATACTCCTAGTTCAGCATAGACTTCCTGTCCTCTCTCACTTCTTCTGTGCCCTCCATGTAGACAATCAATGTGTCCCACATTTCTTTGGAGGTTTTACAATGCACCAGATTCTGAAAAGTGGCATCATCTATGACACTTACAATAATGTTCTGTGCTCTTTTATCTAGTGCTGCCAGGATTATTTCATCCTTGGTCATTTCAGAATAGCTCTTTGGAGTTTGAATGTTTGCATCAAGAACTGATACCTTCATTGGAATTAAGTGGCCTTCTTGTACTGTAATATAAATTCTTGGATCAGATGCTTCCATAAATAACCTGACCCTTTCCTTCCAAATGCCAAAGGATTCTTTCCTGCATATAGGTAATTTCATAGATCCAAATTCTTTTTGATTCTCATTTGAACCCATTCTTGATATTTGTTATTTGCCTTGGAAAATAACTCTGACTGTTAAGTCAATCTTTGAGTAACCTCCCTCTGATACCACTTGAAAGACTTTGTTTCAAGAGCCTAAACACCGGGGGGGGGGGGTGAATAGGTTCTAATCTTTTAAAGTATTTTTTAGGCAAACAGTTAGATAATTATTCAACACAGATTAATCAAATCATATAACATAAACACATCACAGCAAACACCAGATCTATAGTGGTTCCCCAAGATATGGGTACATCCACTTTCCCCCTTCGCCTATCCAGTAGATAACTGGATTCAGCCTAACTTCCTTCCACTGGCTCGGATCTGCAGATCTTACAATCTCAGAACCAAAATGGTTCCTACAGCTCAGAATTAACAAGTCCTAACTCAGATTCTTCCCCAGAATCCTACCTCAGGCCTCAGCCCTACCTCAGCCTTTATAACTAGGCTAACAACTCAGACTTTCCACAAGTCCTACACCTCAGGCTAACAGCCCTATCTCAGCCTTTATAATTTCAGGCTTACGACTCAGATCTGATAATAGATCTTACAAGAAATAGAATGTAATAAGAAACAAACAAATTCACCATCTAGATTCCTCTATTGGTTTAGCCTTCTTGATCAGTTCTTGACTGAACTGATCCTTCTGATCCAGCCTTACTTAGCTTCTCAAAGCTTCTTGATAGAAAAAAATAAGGTGGATCTTCTTGCTGTTGAATTTGATCTTCAGTCAGCTTCTTCCTTAAATTCAGATTGGAATCTGAATCTTTCTTGCAGAACAATTCTGAATCTGTTTCTCTTCACAAAATTCTCTTTTTCCTTTTTCTCCACTCTTTCTATAGTTTCTGATCTGTCTCTTATATAGAGTTTACTTCATGGTTACTGGCTGATCCAGTTTCTAACAAACTACTGACAGATCTGTCAGAGGTGTCAGACCGGTTGGATATGACAGTTGTCAAGTCACCAGACATGTCAGTAGATTCTTCAGAGTCATTCCAACTCAGTACAAATCACTTAGCATGCTGCTTTATATGTGTCAACATATATTGGCCAAGTGTCGACACAAGTCTTCATGGTGTCGACACAATACCCCAAGTGTCAACACAGACATACTTCCGCTTCTCGACACATCTTCTGTTGAATGTGTCGACACAAGTCCTGTGTGTCGACACAAATGCTTCCGGTGTCGATACAGCTGTTGCTGGCAGATGGCGTTGAGTATGTGTCGACACAAGTCCTGTGTGTCGACACAGCTGCTTCTGGTCTCGACATAGCTGTTGTCGACAGACGGCGTTGAATGAATGTCGATAGTGTTGAAAGTATCCAGACGGCATTGAGTGTGTGTCGACACAAGTCCTGTGTGTCGACACAATTACTTCTGGTGTCGACATAACTCCTGGCTCAGGTGTCGACACAATTCTGAGTGTCGACACAACTTCTTCAGAAGTGTCGACTTAGCTTGATTGTCGACACAACTTCTTCATAAGAGTCGACACAACTTGAGTGTCGACACAACACCTTCATAAGTGTCAACACAACTTCAGAGTGTCAACCCAAGTTCTTCATAAGTGTCGACACAGCTTCTGGGTGTCGACACAGCTTCTTCATAAGTGTCGACACTTGTACATAGAAAATTTTCTTCAAATGCTTTAACCTGCACAATGTAACTCAAACATCTATTAAATACAAATTGATGCATATCATTGACTAAGATGAGGCTTCTCCAAATCTGGTACACATTTTCCAATGTACCCAACAAGACGGATTTTCTAAATGAAGGGGAGAGCAATTAGGAGGCAATCAATTAGTGTTTCTTTTCATTCAATCTTAATAAAATTATCAATAGCAAGACCTTATATAGGCTCACAACAAGGATTGGCTACATGCAACCCCAAAATAAAAATAAAACACACATAAGTTTAAACATAACATGACAAAATAAAAGTGCTCACAAAATAACAAATAAATTCAAATAAATATTAATAGGTTGTCATGCACTGAGGGCGGAGATTGTAATGTCGCTCCACAAGGTCACCACGGCACCGCAAGTATTTGACTGGAGACGAAGAAAGATCTTCCGTAAGCATGTCGTCGCCTTCTTCATCATGTTGGGGGTCGCCGTCTTCATCAATCCTCCCCCGCTCAAAAGTACTCATCACCGATGAGTTGGTCTAAAGGTACCGGCGCAGAAGAGCATCATCCAAAAGAGCCACCTCCGATTCAAGAAGCCAAGAGTCATCGGAGGCCGGACTATCACGCCATCGAATCAAGTAGCGACAAACATCACCACTTGGAGAGGAGAGCATTTCATCTTTGAGGATCCTGTCAGGAAAAAAGGTGGTCCTTGGGAACCTTGGAAAAGTATTAGTCAAAGAAGGAGAAAAAGTTTCTATATTAACATTCAACGTACCTCCAGTGGAGACCGATGGAGAAAGAGATCCAGGCACAAGCTCACCACCCAACCCATTAGAAAACTTAGTGGACCCAAACAGACAGGAAGATAATTCAAGTGGTGGAGACACATATGACATTAAATCAGAAACAGTGAAAATAGGGGAAATTCCCCAATCAGTGGGTAACTCCAAAAGATATGTGTTTTCTCCTAATTTCTTTAAAATTCGAAAAGTTCCAGCTCGCCGATTCGCCAACTTTTTATAGTGCCTGAAGGCACCCGTTCAGGGATGAGACACACTAAGACTAAAACGCCTACCTTAAAGTGAGACGCTCTCTTATGTAAGTTAGCATGAGATTGATAAGATGCATATTGTGTGGTTAGCGCCTCATTTATGTGCTTATGTAAATTGTGAACATGAGAGGCAAAATCTTTTGCAAATTGACTTGAATTATAAGATGGAGGTAATAGAATCAAGTCAAGTGGCACTGGTGCTTTATATCCGTGCACGATTTCATTTGGTGATAATCCTGTGGACTTATTTTTTGAATTATTGTATGCTTACTGAGCATGGGGAAGGATTAGGTCCCACGTACTCTTGTGGTCACCCACAAGACAACGTAGTAAACCACCCAAACTTCTGTTTACTACTTCCATTTGCCCATCCGTCTGTGGATGGTAGGCCGAAGAAACAATAGTTTGGTGTCCATAATCCTACACATGGTCTTACAAAAATTACTAGTAAATTTCACATCCCTATCAGTCACTATAGTTTTTGGAACGCCTTGATGCCCAACAACTTCCTTAAAAAATAAATTCGCTACATGTGACGCATCGTTGGTCTTATTACACGCAATAAAATAGGCCATTTTATAAAACTGGTCTACTACCACCAGAATAGAAGCTTGACGTCTAAACGTGACAGGTTGGCCTAGAATAAAATGCATACTAACATCTTCCCGAGGAATGGAAGGAATCGGAAGAGGGGTATAAAGTTTCGCATTCATTTTACTACCCTTAGCTAATTGACATGTGCGACAACTTCCCATAATTTTATTAACCGTTGACTTAAGGCCGGGCCAGTGGAACTTATATTCTACTAACGTAATGGTCTTGTCACGCCCGAAATGACCACCTAAACCACTGTTATGTAATTCCCACACAATGAAATGTCGTACGGAAGAGCGAGGAATAAAAAGCTTCAAATGCTTAAATAAATAACTGTCCCGAATATAATATGCTGAAATGGTAGTGGGAGAGTTGTTTTGCGTGGAATAATAGATTTTCTTGAAATCCGAGCAATGAACGTACTCATCCTTTTTCCTATTTAACCCAATCAGCTTCACCTCTAGCATAGACAATAATAATGAGTCACGACTAAGAGCATCCGCCACACGATTTAGAGTTCCCTTAAGATGTTTTATTATAAAGGCGTACTCCTGAAGATAGGAGACCCATTTAATATGCCTTGGGCTAACCTTATTTTAAGAATTGATAAACCTCAAAGCCTCGTGATCGAATAGGATAACAAACTCCTTAGAGAATAAATAATGTCACCAATGTTGTAGGCATCAGATAACCGCATAAAACTCCCTATCATAATTAGAATAGTTTAATTTCGGCCCTGCGAGCTTCTCACTAAAGTACCCAATAGGATGACCCTCTTGACTCAATACACCGCCAATACCAACTTCAGACGCATCACAAGACAATTCAAAAACCTTATTAAAATCTGGTAATCGTAAAAGAGGAGCTTCCGACATTTGGGATTTAATTGTTTCAAATGCTTTAGCGGCCGATTTGGTCGACGTGAATTCTCCCTTCTTCATGCACTCCGTGATCGGTGCCATGATACTACTAAAATCTCGGATAAATCGGCGGTAAAAAGTAGCTAGGCCGTGAAAACTCCAAACATCTCGTATATTGGTTGGTTCCGGCCAATCCTTAATGGATTGGACCTTCTTAGGATCAACTTGTATGCCATCCGAACTCATATCCAAGGAACTCCACAGATGGAACATTGAATGTACATTTTTTAAGGTTAACAAATAACTTTTCCTTTCGCAATGTGGTAAGTACTGTCCTTAAGTGAGACTCATGATCGTTCGGAGAGGCGCTAAAGACTAGGATATCATCAAAATATATAACTACAAATTTTCCTAAGTAAGGCTTGAACACTAAAGTCATCAACCTCGAAAATATACTCGGGCCATTAGTGAGCCCTTCCACGAGCACCATCCACTCATAAAGTCCATCCTTTGATTAAAATGTCGTCTTCCACTCGTCTCCCTCCCTAAACCTGATATGATGGTAGCCACTCTTAAGATCTAATTTAGAAAAAATCATGGCCCCGACTAACATGTCCAATAAGTCATCCAAACGAGGGATGAGAAACCTGTATTTGACAGTTATTTTATTAACGGCCCTATAATCCACACACATCCTCCAAGAACCATCTTTCTTAGGGACCAATAATGCGGGTACAACACAAGGACTCTTACTATGACGGATGAACCCCTTACTTAGCAAATCCGAAATTAATTTTTGCAATTCAAGGTGTGCGGAGGGGTTAAGTCGATAATGGGGAAGGTTGGTTAATGAGGAACCCAGAACGAAATCAATCTCGTGTTGAATTTCTCACATGAGGGGTAACTCAGGCGGTAAATCATCTGGGTAGACATCCCTAAATTCTTCTAAAAGGGTCTTCAATGCTAGAGGTAAGTTCTCAAAAGAGGAGCTCTCTTCCTTGACATGTAAACATACTAACGCATACATGACACCGTCTATAAAGGTCTCACGCTCAAACTCCTTCTTACCTATCAAGCTTAACGCTTTCTTCTCTATAGGAACAATCATGTCTTTAGAAGCGACCAAAAGATCTTTAGGCGGAGTGGGTTTAAATATAATGGTCTTGTCATTAAATTTGAACTCATATGTGTTGGCTCGCCCTAAATGAGTAACATCATGGTCATAAAGCCATGAGCGTACTAGTAAGACATGACAGGAATCCATGGGGATGACGTCACACCAAACCTTTTCAAAGTTATCCTTGATGGTAAGGGGAACCAAACAACGCTTCGAAACCAGGAGGGATGTCTTATCTACCCATGCCACCTTATGGGGGTGAGGGTGCGACTAAGTAGCTAATAATATTCAGGACACCTGGTTTTTAGAAATCACATTCATACAGCTTCCACTATCAATGATCAACTTACACCACTTCTCTCCACTATTAAAATTCAACGAAAAAATATTCGCCCTATTCCAGTCATCTAACGCACGTGGAGTAGCTAGAATACACCGCATGACCATCATATTAGCATCATATTCTATATCACTTGGCACTCCTTCCGACTCGTAATCTTCTCCTGCCTCATATTTAAGCTCGGCCGACTCAAACGAGGAGTCTAAAAGGGCTAGGGGCTTGGGCTTGGTAGGACTCTCACTAGCGTAATGACCCTGAATTCCATAAGCAAAACAAGTAGCATTCGTTTTGCTGAACCTTCCTACAGGAACTCTCTCACCCATTGGGTTTCTAATATTCCTAGCAGTCACAACAACAGAGTTCGAGTCAGTGGACCGAAACTTACCCTTATCCTTAAAGGTGGAAGTGGGGGCGGTCCTAAGATGGACTTTCCCTTCTGAAAAGAGTGAGTCTTAGTCTTGTGTGCAATGTGCTTCTCAATATCTAAGGCGACATTAAAAGTGGTGTTTAGGTCGGTGTGACCATATCACAAAAGTTTACCCTGAATGTCGGGGTTTAACCCCTTACAGAACCTAGAGAGGGTGATCTCTGACATCTCCCTAACATCACACCTGACCATCTTGTCCTTGAGAAGGCTCATGTACTCAGAGACTGACTTATTCCCTTGTTTAAGGGTAGCTAAATCATCAAACATCTGCGTTCGATGATATGCAAGGACGTACTGGTCTGTCAGCATGACCTTCATGCCTGCCCAACCAATGGGTGGTAAGTCGTTCACGACACCAAAATGACATTCCTCATTCAGCAAGAAAATCTTGGCTCTACCTAACAGTTTCATCCTCGCAACACGCACCTTATCTACGTCAGTCAGCTTGTGCCACTCAAAATAACACTCGATCTCCATAACCCAGTCTAAGAAGACTTGAGGTTCACCCAATCCATCATATGATGGGGGTTTGACTCGGGCTGCTCGAGTAATATCAAACTTAAATGGTGCCTGGTTATTGTGAACCGGTGCACGCTGGTCATGATCTTTATTAATATTATTATTATGGTTATTCCCTTCATCACGTTGGTTGGCGGAATGATTACGGGGAGCCGCTTGATTTAATATTAATTCGTGAAGCATCTCCCTAATCTCCGTCAACTGATCAGTGAACTCCTGGAAGAGTTCATCAATCACTGTGGGACCGTGTACCGTATCCCGTTCATCCGCCATATGGGAAGAAGAAGGGGAATACTCTGTACCTAATCCAGTGCGCATGCAAGAAAATATGGTTTTGACCCAATATAATTTATGACAGATGGAATTGTTCTCACTTAATAACTAGGGTAGTAGAAATTTTTTTTTTGATTTTCTTAATGAAAATAATAAGGAGATTATTAAAAAAAATTTGATTTTTTTGCAGAAAAATAAAAGTTTTAGGCCGCTATTGGCAGACCAGAATTTTTTTTGTAATTTTTGACAATAAAACGTGCAAGACAAGTGTGTGTCGACGTCCTAAGAAAAGGGGGAGGGTGATAATTTGGAAATTGACACAAACCTCCCTCTGATTCCAAAATGATGCAGGCTTATATGTGGACACGGATATTACGGACAAACTCGAATTCCTCTCACTTCCCAAATTCTACGTCTGCACAAACTTTCAGCGCAACACACACATTATTCAATTTTATCAATTAAATGCTAACGTACGGGTAGCCAAACCATTTAAGATCGAACAAAGGCTATAGACCGATATTCTCCCAGGCTAAAAGGACCCACCCAGTCCGATCGAGCGATTGTTGTACCAAAAGTGATCCACCAAAAATTTCGATTCGGAAACGATAGATCTATCCCAAGAAAAAGAAAACGAGGTTCACCAATCCTCTCAAAATTAAATAAATCAAGATAGATAAAGAAATTGATCGAAGAAAACCACGACTAATTCAATGCTATCAAGAATCAATGCTAAAGTATTCCACCACAAAAATTATCTAGAGGGAAAATAAAATCACTCAGAAAAAGTAGAAATTTTCATTACCCCACTCGGAGATTTATATTCTCCAAGACTTGGATCGCTTGTCATCGGATCCACCAGAATCGCGTCGAACGGAGGTAAACTTGTCCGCCTTCCTTGCGTCACGCTGGGTTTTGATTCCACGGGATTCACGTTGAGTTGCCTTGGCTGAAATCTTCAATGGTTGGAATAGTGTTGGTCGGCTTTGGTGATGGTAGGGGCTGGTCGGGTTTGGTGTAGAAAGAGGAGAGAGGAAAGGTGGTGGCCAAGGAGGGGAGAAAAAGCTTGGTCGGGTTGGATGGATGAGGGTCATGGTAGGGTTTCTTTGGGAAAGGGAGGGATATTGGTGGAGATCTTGAGGAGGGAGGAGGAGGTGGTGAGGGGGCCGAAATTTTGAGAGGGGGTTAGGGTGGCCAACGGCTAGGGAGAGAGAGAGAGAGAGTTGGATTTTCTAAAGTAGGGGGAGAGCAATTAGGAGGCAATCAATTAGGGTTTCTTTTCATTCAATCTTAATAAAATTATCAATAGCAAGGCCTTATATAGGCTTACAACAAGGATTGACTACATGCAGCCCCAAAATAAAAATAAAACACACAAGTTTAAACATAACATGAAAAATAAAAGTGCTCACAAAATAACAAATAAATTTAAATAAATATTAATAGGTTGTCTTGCACCGAGGGTGGAGATTGTAGCGTCGCTCCATAAGGTCACCACGATGCCGCATGTATTTGACTGGAGACGGAGAAAGATCTTCTGTAAGCATGCCGTCGCCTTATTTCTCATATTGGGGGTCGCCATCTCCATCACCTAATGTGTGTTCGATGCGCGCATATAGAGTTTGTTGTGTTAAGGTGTTGATCGGAAGTCAAGCTTTTGACTTAGAAGCATCACTATTATCGATAATAGAGTTTGACGTGATCTTTGGCATTGATTGGGTTTCGGAGAAACATGCTTTTATTAATTGTTGCTTGAAGACGGTCAAACTGGGGATGAATATAAGTCATGAAACTACTTTCTCTAGTTTGAAGGGGTTGAGCAAGACGCTGATGTCTGCTCTCCAAGTAGTTAGAGCATTTCGTGAGGGGTTGGAATTATTCTTCACCCTATTAGAGGCTAAGAAGCCGAAGCCTGATTTGGCCAGTATTCCGGTGGTGTCAGAGTTTGCTGACATTTTCCCTGTGAATCTCCCTAGAGCTCCACCTCAGAGAGAGATCAATTTCACCATCGAATTGGTGCTAGGTGCCAAACCTGTTTTGCAGTCTCCTTACCGCTTGGCACCAAGAGAGATGGCAGAATTGAAGGCTCAACTTCAGTAACTGATAGAGTAGGGGTATGTGCATCCAAGTTTGCCACCTTGGAGCACACCAGCCCTATTCGTGAAGAAGGACAGAAGTTTGCGACTGTGTATCGATTATTGGGAATTGAATAAACTGACAGAGAAGAATAAGTACCTGATTTCGAGGATCGATGATCTATTCGACTAGCTAGTTAGGTCGATAGTGTATTTGAAGCTAGACCTGAAGTCTGGATATTATCAGTTGAAAATTTGGGAAAGTGTGTTGGTACCCTAGTTTTGATTTGAGTTCAGTCTTCTCTTTCTGTCTCTTGACCCAAGATTTATCTATGGTCAAAGGTTAGTTGTTTAGTTTGTTGCTCTAGTTTTAGAGGCGTCACTTTTCCAGATGTAAATTTCGTTAAGTTGTTTTTCGTTCGACTATGGTCGAACGCCGCTCGACTATCGTCTATCGACTGTTCGACGATCGTCTATCAGTTGGTCGACGTTCTGTCTGCGTTGATAGTTCGACTATCTGTTTGATAGGTCGACTATCTGTTGTGTTTGATAGTTCGACTATCTGCTTGGATAGTTCAACTATCTGATAGTTCGACTATCTGTTTGATAGGTCAACTATCTGTCCGCTTTGATAGTTCGACTATCTGTTTGATAGGTCGACTATCTGTTTTGGTTGATAGTTCGACTATCTGTTTGATAGGTCGACTATCTGTTCTCTTTGATAGTTCGACTATCTGCTTGGATAGTTCAACTATCTGATAGTTCGACTATCTGTTTGATAGGTCGACTATCTGTTTTGGTTGATAGTTCGACTATCTGTTTGATAGGTCGACTATCTGTTTGATAGGTCGACTATCTGTTCTCTTTGATAGTTCGACTATCTGCTTGGATAGTTCAACTATCTGATAGTTCAACTATCTGTTGATAGGTCGACTATCTGTTTTGGTTGATAGTTCGACTATCTGTTGATAGGTTGACTATCTGTTTTCTTTGATAGTTCGACTATCTGTTTGATAGGTCGACTATCTATTTTGTTTGATAGTTCGACTATCTGTCCTGATAGATCGACTATCTGATAGCTCGACTATCTGTCCTGATAGTTCGACTATCTGTTGTGGTAGTTCGACTATCTTCTTTGATAGTTCGACTATCTGGATCATTCGACTATCTGTCTGATAGGTCGACGATCTCTGTGCTTCGGTCGACGATCTCCGAGGGTCGTTCGACGTTTTGCTGTATGTCTTGAGTAATTTTGTTATCTTCTATGATGTGATTTATTTCATATTTATTTTGGTATATTTTATAAAAGATTATTTGAATAAAGTTGTGATATTATTTCCATGCAATATCTGCTCCATTCCTTATGCATGAGCCAATCTTTTTCTGACAAAGTTGTTTGTCTTATTAGCTGAGATATGATTTCTGCTTTATCTGCCAGGCTGTCCTTTATAGCCGTTAGACTCAGAAAGTCTTTTCTGGCCGTAAAGAGTCTCTTCTGATGTGACTTTCTCTAGTATTATTTTATCAGAGCTATTTGCAGCTTCTTAGAAAGCTTTATCCTCTTATAGGATATCTGTCTGCAGTATTTGTTTTGCTTTATGCTATTTGCAGCCCAGCTTGCAGATTTCAGTAGAAGACAAGATTTAAACTCAAATTAGAGCCGTTGCTGCTGCTGTTATATAAAGAATTCTTTGGAGAAAGAAATCAACTAGTTCACATAGCCAAAAACCAGTTCATTCAGGAAAAGGAGTTCAAAAGCTAACTACAACATTCAAGCTTACAACTTACAGTTTACAACTGCTCTCAGCTCGTTCACATCCAACTGAGAAGAAGTTTTAGCTCTTCACTCTTCTTCAACCTGAGTTCTCCTGCTTACAGGAAGATTTTCACTCAGAGCTTTTTGAAGAAGAAGAAGAAGAAGATAGCTGCCTGAAGAAGAATTTTCATTTCATATTCTTTATCTTCTTGTAGCTTTTTTCCTTCAGAATTTCTGAAGTGTTTTCTGCACTGAAGCAAGACTTCACCTGGACATTCTTTTAGCCAGGGGGAGCCTTGACTCTCTAGAGCTTTCTAGCTCAGTGCAAGTTCTTGTGCTTCTCTAATCTATTGTAAAATAGAGAAGACATCTTAACCTCCTTTCCCTCTCCTGTAAAGGGTTATTACTCCCTTCAAAAGTATACCTTGGTGGCAGGGCACCTGATCAAAAACCTGTGTTAGTTTTTAGATACCTGGTCAAAAGTCTAAAGGGTTTCTAGATCTACCTGAAGCAGATCTTGTTGGTGGCAGGGCACCTGATCAAAAACCTGAGTGGATTCCTACCTTGTTGGTAGAAGAGTGGACGTACCCAAGTTGTTTGGGGAACCACTATAAATTCTCTTGTGTTGTCTGGTTGTTTGATTCATTACTTGTGCTGTTGGCTGTGATTAGTTTTAACTAGGTTTGCTAGTTGCTGTTTAGGATTCCAAGCCTTAACTGTAATTACAGTTGGCTGCCTTTTGTGCACAACACTTGTGTTAGGCTTTAGGGTTACTTCTCAAATATCTATAACCTTCATTCCACAATTAACTTAAAGGGAGTTGAGTAGACAGTCAACTTTGCTAGTGCAATTTTTGATTACTCTATTCACCCCCCCTCTAGAGTAGTATCTATCCCTTTTCTTTCAATTGGTATCAGAGGGAGGTTGGCTGACTGTATAGGCTAACACCTAAGTCACAAGATCCTGATAGATACCAAGGATTATAGATATTCACTTTCACTATCATGGCCCAGTCCAAGGATTACTCTAGCACCAGACCTCCAGCATGCAACTTAGCTAAGTTTAGCATCTGGAAGGCAAGGATTAAGTTATATATGAACTCTATTGATGAGAGTATTTTTTCTTCTATTTTGACAGGACCACCAAGAGCACCTGCTGCAGCTACTGCTTCATCATCAACTGATATGAGTGCAGTGCCTCCTCCAGATTACAATGATGAATACAAAAAGACAAAGATAGCAGATGCTAAGGCAATGAACATTCTAGCTCAGACAATGTCTGATGAAGTATTCCAGAAGGTGGCTGACTGCTCCTCAGCAAAAGCAATGTGGGATATACTGAACCAGATTGTAGCTGGTTCAGCTGATGAAAGGAAGGACAGAAGGTACAACCTTATCTCCCAGTATGAAAACTTCAAGAAAACTGATGCTGAATCAGTTGAAGCAATGTACACAAGGCTCAGCTCAATCATCAATGAGCTGAGGACTCTTGATAAGGATATTTCATTGACAGAGGTCAATGATAAGATTCTTATGTGCTTCCCTAGCACATGGGATCTGAGGATCTGGCCTATCAAGGAGGCCAGAAGCACAACAGAAATCTCAACAGAAGCCCTCCTTGGCAAGCTCAAGTCCTTTGAGCAAGTGCTGAAGTCCAGGGAAGCTGAGGCTGAAACAAAGACTCCAACTCCCACAAGAAAAGAGCAAACCCTTGCTCTCAAAGATGCTGATGCTTCTGAAGGAAGCCAGTCCAATGAGGAACTGATGGCATTATTTGCCAAAAGGTTTCTCAAGATGCGAAGGAAAGAATTCAGAAAGAAATCTTCAAAATATGAAGAAAAACTAAGGTATGATCGTACTCCTACTAAAGAAATAATTTGCTATGGTTGCAGGAAGCTTGGACATATTCTTCCAGACTGTCTAGAGGAAAAGAATAAAGAGAAAAGGAAAGACAAGGATCAGCACAGGAAGCATTCCAAGCCATCCTCCTACAAGAACAAAAAGAAGGAGAGAGGTTTTGTTGCTGAAACCTGGAGCGATTCTGATGAGGAATCTTCCTCCTCAATCTCCAGTGAGGATGAGGAAGAAAAGAAGGCAAAGGAAGTTTGCCTAATGGCAATTGATGCCTGCATCAATCACTCAGCTGCAGAGAGTTCAGATTCTGATGAAGAAATGCCAACAGAAGATGAGGTATTGTCTTCTTACGATTTTACATCTGATGAATTTAAATCAGATTTTAAATCTTTATGTTTAGATTTAATTAGTTCTGAAAAGGAAATAAAAGAGCTTAGAAATAAACTAGCTGAATCTGAATTAATTTCTAATGAAAACATTAGGTTAACAGCAGAACTCACTAATTCTAGTGAAGAAATAAAATTCCTTAAGAATGAATTAGCTAAGTCCAAAAGGTTAGAAGAATCTCTGAATGGTAGAAGCCTTAAGTTGCTTGAAATAACCAGCATGTCTAACACTAGGCCAGGCAGTAATAAATTAGGCTTAGGAGCATCTTCTAGTGAACCCCCAATCATTCTTAAAAACCATCTTTCAACTCCAGTGAATTTTATTTCAGCTAGTGGAATAAAAAACACTGAGCAAGTTAATCAGGTTAATAAAGCTTTAAATAAAGCTAAGAGAGAGAAAAGAAAACAAAAATTTAAGGAAATACAAAGAGCGTCGAACGCTGCTCGACGATCGCAGGCCCAGTGGTCGAATGGAGATCGACGATCTGGGCACCCATCGTCGAACGATGATCGACATTTTCAATATGAATTTCAAAATTTCAACCAGAACTTTAGAAACCGGAATGTAAATAGAAACCCTAGGTTCATTGACCCATCATCTGCATGGAGAATCCCACCTAGGAGATCTTACCCGTTAGGTTATCACCCTCAACCTGCTTATTCATTTATTTCCAGTTTTTCTTATGTGAAAAACAAGGGACCCAAGGTTACCTGGGTCCACAATGTTTAACTTATTTTTCTACAGGTAAAGACCTATCCTATCACTCAGAATAAGTGGTATTTGGTTAGTGGTTGCTCCAAGCATATGACAGGAAATAAAGAACATCTGTCAAGGTTCAAGGACAAGCTTGGCCCAAAGGTGATCTTTGGAGATTCAAGCTGTAGTCAAACTGAAGGCTATGGCAGGATGACAATTGGAGCTGTAACATTCAAGAGAGTTGCTTATGTAATTGGACTGAAGCATAATCTCATTTCAGTAAGTCAGTTATGTGATGCTGGATACCAGGTATCATTTTCTAACTCTCTTTGTAATATTACTTTAAATAATAATGTTGTGTTAGTAGGTATTAGACAAGGTAATATTTATTTAGTAGATTTTAACTCAACTCACTCTGAAATCTGCTTATTTAATGAAGTAACAAATAACAATACTTTATGGCATAAAAGGCTTAGCCATGTTAACCTCAAGAATATATCTAGGTTATCTAAACATAACCTTGTTAGAGGTTTACCTTCTTGCCCCTACAAGAAGGAGAGCCTATGCAAGGCTTGTCAATTAGGCAAGCAAACCAAGAATTTATTTAAATCAGTAAATAAAAGTGATTCTCCTAGAATCCTGTATTTATTACATTTGGACCTATTTGGCCCAATAAATGTACAGAGTTTAGGAGGGAAGTATTACAGCCTAATCATTGTAGATGACTTCTCTAGGTTCACTTGGGTGTTCTTTTTGAGAACTAAGGCTGATAACTTCAAAGCCCTTACAGACTTTATATTATATGTGCAGACTGAGTACTCTACTCATGTGGCCTTGATCAGAAGTGATCATGGTACTGAGTTTGACTCTTTTCTCATGCAAGAATTCTGTGAGAGAGAAGGTATCAAACATAGCTTCTCAGCTCCTAGAACTCCCCAACAAAATGGGGTAGTTGAAAGAAAGAACAGAACCCTGATTGAAGCTGCTGGCACATTGTTGGCAGATGCTAATATGTCTCTTTCCTATTGGGCAGAACCTGTTAGTACAGCCAACTATGTCTTGAATAGAAGTCTGATACACAAGCTTAAGTGTAAAACTCCTTATGAGTTGCTTAAAGGAAAGAAACCTAAAATAAATTATTTTAGAGTATTTGGTTGTGTAGTTTATATTCATAATAATAATAAAGAATACCTTAGAAAGTTTGAAGCAAAAGCTTCAATGGGAATTTTTCTTGGATATTCCCAAGTAAGCAAAGCTTATAGGGTATTTAATAAATCTTCTTCTAAAATTGAAGAGTCTGTTCATGTGTCCTTTGATGAATCTCAAATGTCTTACAAGGAGAAGGAAACTTCCCCTTCCTCAAGTTCATTACAGGTACAAGAATCTAGCAAAGATGTTACTCAAGAGATTCCCCATCTATCAACTCTTCATATCACTGAATCAGACAGTGATGAAGACTGTGCAGAAGTTGTTGCTGTACCACTAATAGTAGATCAAATTCCTCCTGAGGAATTAATCCCAACTATTGCTGAAGATCACATCCCACCTGCTGATGTTGTCATACTTAGAGATCATCCTACATCTCAAGTGATAGGAGACATATCAGCTGGTGTTCAAACAAGACATCAGTTAAGACAGGATATGATGCATGCTTGTTTCCTTTCACAGATTGAGCCCCTCACCATTAAAGATGCTGAGCTAGATCCCCACTGGATCATTGCTATGCAAGAGGAACTCAATCAGTTTGAAAGATGTAAAGTATGAACTTTGGTTCCAAGACCTAAAGGCCAACTGATCATAGGCACCAAGTGGGTGTATAGAAACAAGTTGGATGCAAATGGAATCATTGTAAGGAACAAAGCTAGACATGTAGCTCAGGGCTACAGACAGGAGGAAGGTATAGATTATGACCAAACCTTTGCTCCTGTTGCAAGGCTAGAGGCAATAAGGATCTTTCTAGCCTATACAGCCTATATGAAGTTTAAAGTTTTTCAGATGGATGTCAAAAGTGCCTTTCTAAATGATGAGCTAAAGGAAGAGGTATTTGTTGAACAACCACCTGGGTTTGTTTCTTCAACTCAGCCCTCACATGTTTTCAAGTTGCAAAAAGCTCTTTATGGACTCAAACAAGCACCCAGAGCCTGGTATGAGACTCTAGCTAGTTTCCTGTTAGAGCACAACTTTGTTAGGGGAGTAGTTGATAGAACCCTTTTCGTCAAGCACCACAAGGACACAATCTTGTTAGTTCAAGTGTATGTGGATGACATTATTTTTGGTTCCACTGATCCCAAACTGTGCAAAAAGTTCTCTGACTTGATGCATTCCAAGTTTGAGATGAGTAGTATGGGTGAGCTGTCTTACTTTCTTGGTCTCCAAGTAAAGCAAGATGCTGATAGCATCTTCATCTCCCAATCCAAATATGCCAAGGAATTGGTAAAGAAGTTTGGGATGGCTGATGCTTCAGCAATGCATACACCTATGACTACTAATGTAGTTATAGATTCTAATGATCAGGGAAAGCCTGTTGATCAAAAGAATTATAGGGCCATTGTTGGTTCCCTATTGTATTTAACTGCAAGTAGGCCAGATATAATGTTTGCTACATGTCTTTGTGCTAGATTCCAGGTCAACCCCAAGGAATCTCATCTGATTCTTCTCAAGAGAATCTTGAGATACCTGAAGGGATGTCCAAATCCAGGACTTTGGTACCCAGCTGAATCAGAATTTGAATTAATTGGATACTCTGATTCTTATTATGTTGGTTGTCGAGTTGACAGGAAAAGTACCTCAGGAACTTGTCAGTTCCTGGGAGAGAGATTGGTCTCTTGGTTCTGTAAGAAGCAGGCTTCTGTCTCAACTTCAACTACAGAAGCTGAATATATAGCAGCTGCTAGTTGTTGTTCACAGATCCTGTGGATACAAAACCAGCTTTTGGATTATGGGTACTCACACAAGAACACAAAAATCATGTGTGACAGTACCAGTGCTATCTCTATTGCACAAAATCCTGTGCACCACTCTAGAACGAAACACATTGAGATCCGACACCATTTCCTGAGAGATTGTGTGGAAAAGAACAAGATCAGCCTTGAGTTCATATCCATAGACCTTCAGAGAGGTGATATATTCACCAAGCCCTTAGATGAACAGAAGCATCTGTTCTTTTTGGTTCAACTAGGCATGATTAATGGAAGAGACTAAGTGTGACGTCTGCCTTGTTGAAACCTATTTGAAGATCGTCGAACGACGCTCGAAGATAGTCGATCGGATCAAGCCTATCGTCGACCAATGGTTGATGATAGCTTATCTGCTTGAAGATCGTCGACCGACGTTCGAAGATCGTCGAACAGGTCGAGCCTATCGTCGATCTATTGTTGACGACAGCTTGTTGTTTGTGAAGACAGAAATAGTCGAACGATGGATCGACTACTCTGCTTCAGGAACGATCGTCGAACAACCATTCGACCATCGTCTCTAGTATCTTTTAAATAGATCGACGATCGTTGTTTTAATATAAAGCCGATGGTCAACCTAGGTTAAGAGATCTTTCTTTTTATCGTCGACGGAGAGCGTCTTCTCGCATTCCGTCTTCCTGCTTGCTCTTTGTCTCGCGATTTCTGTCGTTTCTCCTTCGCCGTCTCCCTCATCTTCTCCAGCCCCTTCAATGGCGATAGCTCCAGCGCTCCTGACAGTGGTGAAGTTCGATGCAGGCTTCAGTATGGATTTCGATTCTTTCAGTTGCTGCGAATCTGGAATAGTGGAAATTCTCAATCTATGCAAAGATCAAGATTTGGAAAAGCTCATGTCCTCTAGGATAAAGATAAACATTCAAGAGATCAAAGAATGGGCATTTACTTCGTCTTCAAATGACGATTCTATGACCAGAACAATTGGCGGAGAAGAGGTAACGTTGACTCCCGTCATTTTAACAGAAATTTTTGGATTGGTAAATGGGGAAGAAGATTACGAGCAAGATACCCCAGAGTTTGGGAGAATGCTGACAGAGTTGGGACATGCCGAAGGCATTCCCTCTAAGCTGCTTAAGGTGAATTTTTCGTTTAAGATTAAGTTCCTTGCTGAACTCGTCAGAAAAGTGCTACTGGGAAAGCACTCTGCCCATGACAACATTACAAGGCAACAGTTTGCCCTAATGTGTGCAATTGTAAACAAAAAGAAGATTAACTGGGTAGGAGTATTGTTTGATTTAATAAGGAAAAAGAACAGCAAGAAAGAAGTCACCCTGGGTAGGGTGGTTGGGATTTTTCTGAAAGAAAAATATCCCCATTTGTCAGTTTCAGCTGCTACCTCCATCAATGCCAGCAAGAAGATGGATCCAACCTTGTTCTCCAAGTGGAAAAGGACTTTTCTGAAGCCCGCTCCAGCAGGGGTTGCTCCAGCTGCATTTGAGAGCACCAGGACTGCTTCTGTCACTCCTCTCCTACAAGAAGTTGGCTCAGCAAATCTCTCCCTTCCATCTTCTTCATCTGCATTACCGTCTACTTCAGTTGAAGTTCCATCAACCTCAATTGAAGTACGACCTTCTGCTTCTCATCTTCCTGATTCATCTACAATTCTCCATGCATCACCTCCTGCATCTCCTCTCCCTTCTCATCTTGCTGGGATCTCACATCCCAGTTTTGATTTGTTGGTTTCTGAGATATCCACTCCTCCTCAGTCTCCAATCCTTCTTCAGATCACATTGATCATCTTGCATCCACCCATCCATCTCCAGTTCATTCTCCAGTTCATCAAGAATACACCATTCCTGCTGATCATCCATCCACTGAGATTCCCCCTTCATCATTTGAAATCACTCCAACATTCATTTCTAGCATCTTGGAGTTAATTACTCCTTCGATCAAAATTATGATTGAAGAGGCAATTGCTCCCCTTGCATCCTCCATCTCTTCTTTGACTGCTGCCATCCGAGCACTCTCAAAGTCTGCTGAGCCCTCTTCATCTAGGGGCCTGGTTTCAGTATCTACTGAAATCAGGCAGGGGGAGATGCTTAATAAAGATGCCTTTGAGCTGCCCTTGGCCTCCCCTCCAGCAGATCCTCCAGCAGTTGCAGAGAAAGAAATAGAAGAATTAGCTCCTCCTCCTTTGTCTGAAAAAGAAATTTCTGATGCCTTAATGAAGTCTGAATTCATTGTCAAAGTTTGCCTAGAAGAATGTTCTACTCCCCTGGTCGCCCTATACCCAGAAGAAGTTATCACTTCCTTTCTAGATGAATTATGGGAGTTAGGACACTCAAAGGACAATTCTGAAGGTACCCCTTTTACTCACTTTTTAGACTTGATAACTGATATGATAGTTTGGGAATACCTGGAAGGAATGATTCGATGTCATTTAGCAAAATTTTATTCATAATATTACAGATAAAATGGAAGAAGTATTAGATGTTCAAGAGCTTGATCTCCAACCAGCTACAGAAGTTCAAACTGAACCAGAACCAGTTGCTCAAGTTTCTGAGGCTGCTCAGCCAGCTCAGCTAGCAGTGCAAGTAGAACTGGTCACCATGACAGTTTTTGATCAACAAGAAAAGGCTTCAGATGCTCAAATTGAAAAGTCTACTGCATGGGATGATTCCCCTGGATTGGATTTAGATGCTCTCCTGGCACAGGATGCCATGGAAGAAGAATTAGAAAAAGCTGCCCTAAAAGAAAAGGAAAGAGCTGTGCAAGAAGCGATTGATCCATATGATCTTCCTATTTCTTCAAATTCCGAGGATGAGATTGATTCTGATGAATCTGATGAGTCTAAAAGAAAAAGATCTGCTAAAAAGAAAAGGAAAGCTGTGGCTCCTCCTTTTCCAAATCCAGATAATGATACTCCCTACTATATCCTGAAAGGAATTGATCCTAAATCAAAAGATTTCCAGCACTGGATGGCACTTTCTAAAAATCAGCAGAAGCAAAGGAAGAAGTCAAGAGGTATGACAGTCCTGTCCCAAGATGGACTCCTAGAGGTCCTCCTCCTCCACCTCCCAGTGCAGGAGCCTCTGGAAACCTATCTGCAAACCCTGCTGCTCAGTCTGACAGGTTCAACCCATCTCAGTCATCACAAAGGAGAAGTTCTCAAGGATATCAAGGTAAAACTCAATCTGGCTATCAAAGACTTGATGCTGATGTTAAGGAACAAGTAAAGGAGGTGGTGTATCAAAGACCAACTTTTTCTCCTCCTCCTTCCAAAGAACTCAAGAGCTCAACCTCTCCAAAGCCAGATCATGCTGTGAAGGCTGTTTCAAAAGGTAAGCGAATTATTTTCTCTGAAAAATATAGCAAGATATTTGCTGAGTCTGCTCCTCCTTCTTATCTAGTTATTCAGGATAAAGAGCCAGCTGAAAGTCTGCTAGACTTGTCTATTAAGTTTAAAGCTGTGAAACCTGTTGATACATCTTCTGAAAATGTGTATGAAAGCCCAGAGCTTGATCCTAATTTCAGGATGGCTCATTTTCTTGAACTTGTGGGTTCAGCTCAAATTAAGAAAGCTAAAGCTGAAGGCAAAGACACTGCAGGATTAACCACTATGTCAAAATTCAGAATGAAGGAGCTCGATAAATTCCAGGTTAGACCTGAGGTATTTGATCCTTCAAAATACATGGAAAAGCATCCTGAGGCAGTTATCCCAAGAGCGTCAGAATCAAAAATCATTGGAGAACAAGACCTGAAGTTGTCGAGAAAAGAAGCTCTAGATGCTTCTAGAAAGATTACTTTCATTCCTAGTTCTTCTCAACCTAAACCTAATTCTGAAGCATCTTAAAAATTCATTGATTGACAGTTATTTGCTTATCTGAATGATTTATGTTATCTACTTAGTTATTTCTCTTCATGCATTTTATTTATTTTTCAGTATTTAGTTTTGTATTTAATTGTTGAGAGACTTAACTCAAATAGGGGGAGATTGTTGGTACCCTAGTTTTGATTTGAGTTCAGTCTTCTCTTTCTGTCTCTTGACCCAAGATTTATCTATGGTCAAAGGTTAGTTGTTTAGTTTGTTGCTCTAGTTTTAGAGGCGTCACTTTTCTAGATGTAAATTTGGTTAAGTTGTTTTTCGTTCGACTATGGTCGAACGCCGCTCGACTATCGTCTATCGACTGTTCGACGATCGTCTATCAGTTGGTCGACGTTCTGTCTGCGTTGATAGTTCGACTATCTATTTGATAGGTCGACTATCTGTTGTGTTTGATAGTTCGACTATCTGCTTGGATAGTTCAACTATCTGATAGTTCGACTATTTATTTGATAGGTCGACTATCTGTCCGCTTTGATAGTTCGACTATCTGTTTGATAGGTCGACTATCTGTTTTGGTTGATAGTTCGACTATCTGTTTGATAGGTCGACTATCCGTTCTCTTTGATAGTTCGACTATCTGCTTGGATAGTTCAACTATCTGATAGTTTGACTATCTGTTTGATAGGTCGACTATCTGTTTTGGTTGATAGTTCGACTATCTGTTTGATAGGTCGACTATCTGTTCTCTTTGATAGTTCGAATATCTGCTTGGATAGTTCAACTATCTGATAGTTCGACTATCTGTTGATAGGTCAACTATCTGTTTTGGTTGATAGTTCGACTATCTGTTGATAGGTCGACTATCTGTTTTCTTTGATAGTTCGACTATCTGTTTGATAGGTCGACTATCTGTTTTGTTTGGTAGTTCGACTATCTGTCCTGATAGATCGACTATCTGATAGCTCGACTATCTGTCCTGATAGTTCGACTATCTGTTGTGGTAGTTCGACTATCTTCTTTGATAGTTCGACTATCTGGATCATTCGACTATCTGTCTGATAGGTCGACGATCTCTGTGCATCGGTCGACGATCTCCGAGGGTTGTTCGACGTTTTGCTATATGTCTTGAGTAATTTTGTCATCTTCTATGATGTGATTTATTTCATATTTATTTTGGCATATTTTATAAAAGATTATTTCAATAAAGTTGTGATATTATTTCCATGCAATATCTGCTCCATTCCTTATGCATGAGCCAATCTTTTTCTGACAAAGTTGTTTGTCTTATTAGCTGAGATATGATTTCTGCTTTATCTGCCAGGCTGTCCTTTATAGCCGTTAGACTCAGAAAGTCTTTTCTGGCCGTAAAGAGTCTCTTCTGATGTGACTTTCTCTAGTATTACTTTATCAGAGCTATTTGCAGCTTCTTAGAAAGCTTTATCCTCTTATAGGATATCTGTCTGCAGTATTTGTTTTGCTTTATGCTATTTGCAACCCAGCTTGCAGATTTCAGTAGAAGACAAGATTCAAACTCAAATTAGAGCCGTTGCTGCTGCTGTTATATAAAGAATTATTTGGAGAAAGAAATCAACTAGTTCACATAGCCAAAAACCAGTTCATTCAGGAAAAGGAGTTCAAAAGCTAACTGCAGCATTCAAGCTTACAACTTACAGTTTACAACTGCTCTCAGCTCGTTCACATCCAACTAAGAAGAAGTTTTAGCTCTTCACTCTTCTTCAACCTGAGTTCTCCTGCTTACAGGAAGATTTTCACTCAGAGCTTTTTGAAGAAGAAGAAGAAGAAGATAGCTGCCTGAAGAAGAATTTTCATTTCATATTCTTTATCTTCTTGTAGCTTTTTCCTTCAGAATTTCTGAAGTGTTTTCTGCACTGAAGCAAGACTTCACCTGGACATTCTTTTAGCCAGGGGAAGCCTTGACTCTCTAGAGCTTTCTAGCTCAGTGCAAGTTCTTGTGCTTCTCTAATCTATTGTAAAATAGAGAAGACATCTTAACCTCCTTTCCCCCTCCTGTAAAGGGTTATTACTCCCTTCAAAAGTATACCTTGGTGGCAGGGCACCTGATCAAAAACCTGTGTTGGTTTTTAGACACCTGGTCAAAAGTCTAAAGGGTTTCTAGATCTACCTGAAGCAAATCTTGTTGGTGGCAGGGCATCTGATCAAAAACCTGAGTGGATTCCTACCTTGTTGGTAGAAGAGTGGACGTACCCAAGTTATTTGGGGAACCACTATAAATTCCCTTGTGTCGTCTGGTTGTTTGATTCATTACTTGTGCTGTTGGCTGTGATTAGTTTTAACTAGGTTTGCTAGTTGCTGTTTAGGATTCCAAGCCTTAACTGTAATTACAGTTGGTTGCCTTTTGTGCACAACACTTGTGTTAGGCTTTAGGGTTACTTCTCAAATATCTATAACCTTCATTCCGCAATTAACTCCAAGGGAGTTGAGTAGACAGTCAACTTTGCTAGTGCAATTTTTGATTACTCTATTCACCCCCCCTCTAGAGTAGTACCTATCCCTTTTCTTTCAAAGTGATATTCCCAAGATAGTGTTCAGTACACGCTATGGGAATTACGAGTTCACTGTTATGCCTTTCGGGCCGATGAATGCGCCATCTGTGTTTATGGATTTAATGAACCAGACGTTCAAGGAGTATTTGGATCGGTTCGTGATAGTCTTTATTAACGATATTCTAATATACTCCCAGTCCGAGGATGATCATGCAGAGCATTTGCACATTATTTTGGAAACCTTGAGGAGCAATCAGCTGTACGCCAAGTTCTCCAAGTGTGAGTTTTGACTATCTTCGGTAGCATTCTTTGGTCACATTGTTAGTGGAGAGGGAATCGCGGCGGATCCGAAAAATATTGCTGTGATACGGGAGTTGCCTGTATTGTCTTCTGTGGCGGAAGTCCGGAGTTTTCTGGGGCTTGCCGGCAACTACAGGCGCTTTATGGAGAACTTATCGCGAATAGCGTTACACCTCACTACCCTGACAAGGAAGGATCAAAAGTTTGATTGGTCACCAGCGTGCACTCAAGCCTTTGAAGAATTGAAAAGTCGTCTTACCATGACGCCTATTTTGTGCTCGCCATGTGGAACAGAGGGCTTTGAGATCTATAATGATGCTTCAGGTAGTGGCTTAGACTGCGTTTTACTACAACATGGGAAGGTTATAGCATATGGCTCGTGCTAGTTGAAGATGCACGAAAGGAATTATCCGGTCCATGACTTGGAGTTAGCGGCCGTGATATTCGCTTTGAAGCTGTGGAGGCACTACTTATATGGCGTGAAAGTCGACATTTAGACAGACCATAAGAGCTTGAAGTATCTATTGGATCAGAAGGACTTAAATATGCGCCAGCGGAGGTGCCTGGTGTTCCTTGGGGATAACACCTTCAAAATACATTACGTCCCTGGCAAAGGTAATGCGGTTACAGATGCATTAATTCGCAGGGCCCCCGCACAAGCCAATTGGATTCAGATGCATGATGAGCGTCTCATTTGAGATTTGGAGGCCTTATAGATCTCTTGCGTTGACAGGAGGTCTAGTGCTGAAGCATGTTTGTATTGGATATAGGTACAATATGACCTTGCCTACTGGATTCGGTAGGCTTTGGAGTTGGATGACAGCATGAAACACTACATGACTGAGTCTTTGGATGGGTCAAATGTCTAGTTTACCCTTGATAATGGGCTATTGTGGAAGAACAGTCGATTGTGCGTCCCAAAGGTGGGTAAAATCCGGGAGGAATTAATGTATGAGGCTCATTATACTAAGTACTCGATTCACCCGAGAAACACAAAAATGTATAAAGATATGAAAACATTGTTCCGGTGTCTGGGACTGAAAAAGTACATAGAACTATATGTAGCAAAGTGTCAGAATTGTGCTTTGGTGAAGGCCGAATGTCAGAAGCCCGATGGTTTTTTAAAGTCGTTGCCTATACCGGAAAGGAAGTTCGACGATATATCCATGGATTTCGTGCATGGTTTATCGAAATCATAGAAGGGAAATGACGCCATCTGGGTGATCGTTGATCGTTTAATGAAAGTGTCACACTTCATCCCGAATAGGAAGGGCGATTTAGTAGAAAAGCTGACAAAGCTTTATGTGGATAATATTGTTCGAATGTACGGTATGCCCCGTAGCATTGTGAGTGACTGAGATGGACACTTCACGTCTAACGATTGGAGGTTAGTGCATCAACTATTGGGTACCAAGTTGAAGTTTAGTACGACCTTTCATCCGGAGACGGATGGTCAAACCGAGAGGGTTAACAGGACGATGGAGGACATGCTTTCATGTGTGCCCATTATTTCGGGAAAAGTGGGAGGATCACTTGTATATGATCGAGTTCCCTTACAACAATAGCTACCATGAAAGCATTTAAATGGCGCCCTTCGAGGCCCTTTATAGTAGAAAGTGTCGTACTCTGTTGTCATGGTTGGAGACGGGCGAGTCAAAGTTGTATAAGCGGAAGGAAGTCGAGGATGAGACTTCAATTGTTCGAACAATCAGGGAGTAGTTGTTGATCGCTCAGGATAGGCAGGCTAAATACTACAACGCCAAGCACAAAAATGTTGAGTTTGTTGTAGGCTATTGGGTTTACTTGAAGATCAAACCAGTCAATGGTGTGTCAAGGATTCAATACTTGAAAAAGCTAAGTCTGAGATACCTTGTGTCATTTGAGGTTTTGGAGCGCATTGGGGAAGCCGCCTATTGTTTGAAGCTCTCAATGGAACTTGGTGTTCAACACGATGTATTCCAAATTTAAGTGTTGTGGAAGGTAATGCAAGAACCTATGCAGGTGGTTGCCACAGATTAGATGCCGATTGGTGATGGGCTGACAATGAAGGTCAAGCCCATTATCATTGAGTACGTAAAAGTCAAGCAACTTTGTAACAAGTCGATCAAGAAGGTCAAAGTCCACTGGGACAACTATGGCCGAGAGGAACTATTGTGGGAGCGGGAGCAAACCATGAAGGCGGAGTTCCCCGAGTTGTGTATTTGAGGTACACTCTTTGATGGTGTTTTAATTCTTTAGTTTTACTGTACGGCTGAATTTAAGGATGAAATTCTTTAAGTGGGGGAGGTTTGTAACACCCCAATTTCCCAAAGCAGGAAAATGGTTTATGGGGGATACCACCCGGCAAGAGGGTTATCGCGCGGTGGTAGTGCCGTGAGTTTAGTGGAAGGACCCTCAGTAAGGTACTTCCCAGCGGTAAAGATACCGTTGGTGGTAGCTTGGTCAATTTTATCGGCAAAGCTCTCGGGTTGCTACTGCACAGCGGTAACAGCTGTCATGTGGCTGTAGTAGTTGCAGTCGTGTCATAACTAACGCTAGTTACCGTGTGGCGGTAGAATCCTACCGCACAGCGGTAGCAGTTCTATAACGACGTGTCCACGTGTCGGCCCGTGATTGGAGGGGCTGGGCATTGGCACATGAACCGAGCGTTAATTAGCGGTACCGTGCGAAGGTAGCTAGTTACCATGCGGCGATAGCTTGGTTTAAAGCCTTGGAAGTGTTGTTTTCACTTCATTATTTTAGAGTTTTAGGGTTGAGTGGCTGGAGAAGGAAGGAGGAGATTCGTCCGAAAGAGATCTCACCACCATTGGAGTTTTGGAGCTTGGATTCGCGAGACGAGTTTAGATCTATGGAGGCAATGCCAAAGCTGCCGTTTCCATCCCGCTAAAATCTCTCCTATGGCGCCATAATGGACTTCTAGGGTAATGATCCTCTTCCTTGGATCTGTGAAGTCCTCCTTTTTGGCATTTGATGGTTGACGCTCCACGAAATAATGAAGGTGGTTCTCCCGACAGGTAGATCCGTGTATCCCCGTTAGTATTGCATTTAGATCCAGAATCGAAGTATGGAATAGGCTTGTTGTATGAAGCCCATCCGTACAAGTTGGTCTGGATTGGTGATGCTTATATATCTTATATGATGGAGAATACTTCGTGGTAATCGCATAAATTTCGGGGTTACGGAGCGTGCAGATGGATGCAATGAGAGTACTGGAGGTGGTCTCCAGGAAAACACCCAAAAGGGGGAAGAACCGCTAGTCTGTCCCTTACCGCACGGTGGTAGCGCTACTGCCGGCGGTAGCTCCCAGTGAGCACTGTGTTGTCTATATGGCCGGTCTCGTGGAGACCTGGAGGCTATTGCTTTGAGAGACTTGTTTCTTATGGACCTGGAGGACAGATTGATGAGCTGAGAGCTGTGTGGCCCAACTTAGGCGGCCGTGAGTGCTGGCCTAGTATCATAACGAGATTATGATTTGTACGGATGGGAAAGGGGATGTTGAACCACATCGTGGCTTATTGTGCCCGATGATTTGAGTACTGTGAACGAACTGAACTGTACCCAACCCTATGCCGATTGACCTGGAGTGAGTCAAAGTGTAAATCACCATGACTTGGTCGTAGCCATAGGGGCGTTATCTTTGGCTTCGACCCTAAAAGAATAGAATGCTCAAACATTGCTAACTGTCGCAAAGAATGGAGGTGCGAACTGTGGGGTATGGTGCACCGTGAATGTGCCTTGAGAGCACGGGGCGTTGGTCGATTGTGGCAATGTCTGTGGCATGTGGTGCTTGCTTGCACATTTTGATTGCCAATATTTGATAATGTTAATGCCTGCAAGGAAGTAACACCGCCACCCCGAGTGAGGGCTGAGATCGTTATAATTTGGTCAACTAATGCTGACTGTTGCTATTGTTTGCCACTGTTGCGGTGGAATGTTTCATGCAGGTGCAGCCGGGCCAAGCGGGAAATAGCGGGCTAGAGCCTAGGATTGCTAAGCTGGCCCTTGAAGGCCAAGGCGAAATACCTGTTTACTTTATCATTCATGTGCAGCTGACCTTTGTGCCGATGTATGCAAGATAATATATTATAAGTTGAACAATGTAAGGCCTTAAGGCCAATGCAATTTGTGCATTCTGTTTATCATTCCTATTTTGTTGGTATTTATGTATTCTGTTTATCATTCCTTTTTTGTTTTAGTGGACATTCAGTTGGTTGGGTTCTAATTGTAATCTTAAATTTATTCTGCTAGAATGCACTCTGTGTTAGGATGCGTTTGTGGATGATGGTTTCAATAAGTAACTCCACTAACTGTTTGTAGTATATGGCGTTGGTCCCCAGCCGAACCTTCTGTTATATGCTATGAGACGGATGAGGGTGTTACACTCAACACCCTCCATCAGGCTCCCACTAGGTGATTGGCCCGGTGGTAGCGCCCGGTGGCTGGCCAATGAGATATATCCAGTTTATACTCAACACCCGCCGTCAAGCTCCTACTAGCTGATTGGGACAGTGGTAGCGCCCTATGGCTGGCCAAAGAGATATGTTTGGTTGATTCTCAACACCCGTCGTCAGGCTCCTAATAGCTGATTGGGCCGGTGGTAGCGCCCGATGGCTTGCCAAAGAGATATGTCCAGTTGATTCTCAAGACCCCCCCCGTAAGGCTCCCACTAGCTGATTTGGCCGGTGGTAGCCCCCGATGGCTAGCCAAAGAGATTTGTCTGGTTGATGCTCAACACCCACCATCAGTTTTTCACTAGCTGATTGGGCCGGTGGTAGTGTTCGGTGGTTGGTCGAAAGAAAAATACTTGATTGATGCTCACCTACCGCTGTCAGGCTCTCACCTAGTTGACAAGTTTGGAAGGTCCTCATTGGAATGTTAGAATGACTAAAGAATCCTAAGAAGATCTCGTCATCCGGGATCTCGCCAGTCAATAGGAGGCATTCAAGGGTAAGCCTGGGTCAAAGTATCGAGAGTAGGACAAAGTCCATAAGCGAATGTGAAGGATCAGAAGAAGATCTCGCAAGTCGCGTGCTATAGGCGCGCATGAGCCAATATGGCGAGAATGACGCTATGCCTTATTCTAAGAGGTGAGTTCGAGAAGTCAAACACTCTAAGTGCGCGCAAGCCAATGGGGCGGGAATGATGCAAGACCTAGTTTTATATATCAACTTAGCGAAATCAATAGTCTACAGGTTGACGCGACGAAATGTGGATCTATGGTCTCGCGAGATGTCTCGACCATGGGCTACCTAAGTTGAAGCACGAGTGGAGTGTGTTTTCGCATGACACCATTCAAAGTTAGAAGGGCAAGGTCCAAAAAGAAAATACATGAGATTTAGAAGACGAGAACTTTAGGGTGATGATGCTGATTGCTCGCTCTTGCCGAAAATGTCGTCGGCGCTGTCTTCAGGTTCAGGGATGGGCAGGAGGAGCTCTGGAACTAAGGTATCAGAAGTCACCTTCTTGCCCTCGCCTTTTAGAACTCCAGCTCTTTGGATTGTCTGGAGCACTTGTTTTGTTGTTGCGATGACGTTCTCTTACATCATCAGCTCCAGCTCGTGTTGTGAGTACAACAGAGCCTTCTTCTTCTCGACCCGGGGAGGGGGAATCAGCGAGCCAATCCATTGCTGGTTTTGGGCCTTTAACCTCCGGTTCTCCTCCTCTAGATGGGCAATACGCTTATCCTGTCGGGCAGCGGTTACGACATCCTTCAAGCCAATCAAACGTTAGAGCGAGAAATGTGTTTAGTGAATGAACTGGATGGGAGAAAACTTAACACTCCACCTACTCACCCAACGAGATCATTCTCGGCAGCGACAAGCTTCTGTTTCTGGCTCGCCACTTCTTTGGATAGTGCGGACCGCAAGGCGATGACATCTGCCATCTGTCACGACAGGCGGATGCCGCGATGAGCGGTTATGTGAGCGAGCTCAATGGCACGGAATTGAGCTCACGAGCTCTCATACGCAAGAGATTGCATGAGTGTGTCGTCATAATAAGTAGTGATGTCCCTCCCGCACAGTCCGAAGGCAAGTGCGTAGGCTTGACCCTAGAAAGTCTCGCCCTCCTGCCAGGAGGGGAGGATGGTTGAGACAGAGGTCAAGTTGACCTCTCGGTGTTAGACCAGTAGGGGCTCGCCGGCTTCATCCAGCAGCTTCTCTCCTAGGTCGAAGTTCCTGTGGCCTCTAGGCGTTACTGCCTATGGCACAGATGAGGTCCCGTCGACCTAGATAGTTTTCTTCCCCCCACAGTCTTGCCAGAGGCCGGAGCACTCACCAGAGGATTCAAGATGATCTCCTTGCCTTTGGAGAGATCTGCGATTTTTGGCTTCTTGGGAGGTGGCGGAGGAGGAAGTGTATTGGGTTTCCACTTTTGGCTGCTGGATTTCGGCAGCGACTTTAGTTCGCTTCTGCATTCCGCAACGACGGCCTTTACGTGTGCCTTCTCAGAGGCAAGTGTTGTGCTGCGTGCGGAAGGTAGGTTGAGGGGAAGATCTCACGCCCCTGCACATGTGTTGAGAGTTATCAAAATTTCAGAATTGTTTAGTTAAAGAAAAGTGCGAGACCTACCTTCCCCGGTGAGTATAGGTAAGAGCGAATCGACGTTCCTCCTCATATTAAAAATGTCGAAGTCCTTTCCAAAAAGGAATTGGTGGAGCTTGGATTCATGTCCGCCGAGAGATGGAGGACAGTAAGTTGATTCCTCCTGTTGGACTAGTGAGAGGGGGAGGTTGCCGAAATCCACGGAGATAAAGATGACTTCTGAATCCAGTGATCATTCTTGTTGGCGAGACCTTTGGCCTTGAGGTTGTTTCCGGAGAAGAACGCAATTCCGTCCCTCTTAGCACAGAAGTTGAAGAGTTTGTAGAAGTCGGGAAGGCTAACTCAATCCGCTCCTTGCACAAGTAGCAGACGAATGCTATTAGCAAGGCGATGGAGTTGGGGTTGAGCTGTGGGGGAACAATGCCGAAGTAGCGCAAGACCTGGAGAATCTCTGACCAGATGGGGAGGAGAAATCCCACCTAAAAATATTCGGTAGGAATGGAGAGTTCATAGGGCAAGAAGTGGTTGATCGACTCGTCCTTCCCCGGGTGTCGCGCGACGAAGCTCTGTGAGACATAAAGACCAACAAACAAGTGAAACTCCTCTCCAGTTAGGTTGCAGTTCATGAAATGGTAGTCGACGAATGCGGCTACACATTTGGTTAGACCATCGACATCTCCTGTCATCTCGCGAGAAGTGGGAATAAAACGTAGAAGCGCGAGTGCAAGAGAAGGAAAAGCAGAAAGAAGGGTTGGAAGCTATTTAAAGCAGTGGTTAATGTGGTAGGTGAAGGGTCTATTTATAGGAAATTTTGGGCGGGAAAAGATCCGGGTTGGGAAAAGTTCGGATAGCCAATTCCCTAGATCCCGCCCAAAACCCTGTCGAGATCTCGCACTCCCTCACCCGCCACCGAGATAATGCTAAGTACTATAACGCTTTAAAATAAGGCCGATAGTAGAAACAAAAAATGCGCGAAAATAGAAAGAACAGACAACAAGAGCATTTAAGTGAGATTAGAAAAGAAAAGCACAATTTCATTATCCATTCACATTCGACACCAGTAAATCGACAGTTTGTTATTACAAGCAGATAAGAAGAGAGCAGGAAGGCGAGTGTTGGTAGGCCCACCTGGGCCATCACTACCGTCCCCAACTTCCCCTTCCCGCCCTAGGCATCGCACGAGAATATTGTAGTGAGCGAATGATCTGCAGCTCCTGTTGGGCGAGGCACAATTGATCTTCAGCTCGCGCGATGTGGATCTCGGGAAAGTCCCTCCCGCCACTGGCTTCTCCTCCCAGCTCGGCAATCAACTGCGTATAGTTGTTCTCTAGGCAGAGTAGCCACTCCTCGACAGAGTTTTGGTTCTCTTGAACCCAGCTGTAGAGCTCGCGCAGCATTAGAGCGTGCTTCCGCAATACCGCCGCTGTCGGCCGCTTCAGCACCTCGGTATCCTTTGGATCGCTCAGAAAGGCGTCGATAGAGTTAAGCAATGAGTTAGGCAATAGGGGAGGCGAGAACTCCTCCTCATCGATGACTACATCAGTCGACGATATCTCTCATTAACCTGCAGTAGGAAATGTTAAGCCAGGCATAACCTTCCTTATTTTAGAAGGTGAGTGATATTGGCTACCTGGCCCGGTATCTGCGTCCTTACTCGAGTGTCGGTGGGAAGGTGCTGGGATTCCACTCGAAGGGGGTGTCGAAGATGATATGCGCCCTCCCGAGCCCTGGGCGGTTAGTCGCCTGTTTGACAGTAGGGTTATCGCAAGGTGGAAGGTTTGGTATGTCATTCGCTGGAGGTAGTAGGCCCAAAGTGGGATCCAGGGGTGTCAGGCGAGTAGGGGATTTGGGCATTATAGCACCCAATCTCGTGGTCCCAAAGGTGGGAGCTATAAAGTACAAGGGTAAGAAAATAGATAAGAGGTGAATGGATAAAAGGGGACTTACCATTGTCTCACGAGAGATCATCCAGTTTATGCGAGGAAGTGATCTTGGGGTCCGTCTTATCATCGCTGGCCTAAAGCAAGTGCGGTTCAGCACTTGCCTCCCTAATTCCCTTCTCCTTTGACGAGATCTGCAAGAGAATGCTTCAACATCTATTTCTATCCTAGCAATGAATATAAAGCGAGTGAGGATACCTGAGGGATCCCGGGCTGGGAGGGAGTCCGCGAGATGGACTTGCCCCTGGTCAGGTCGCGCCTAACCCTCTTGGCCTTCTTTGTTTTAGGGGACGAGCTTGGGGACTTTCGGACAAGCCAAGGGGCGAATGAGCCCATCAAAGTTCTTGTCTCGGCTCGGGCAACATTGAGGCGAGCTAAGGCTTCCTTTGAGGGCGACATCGAGTTGGAGGCGAGAACACTGGGAAAAATAGATGGGGAAAAATTCATTTGTCCGTGATTGGATATTTATAGAGCCATGGATGGGCCCACAAAATATTCTCTTCCAGGTCATCAAACACTCATCAAATACTTGGGGTTGGATGATTCTTTCCGAGCTTTACGAAAGCTCGCAAAGAGCGGAGATTGTGTACAACCCTATATTCGCTGCGTGGGCCCCCTCTGGCAGGTTCAGGGTATTGTAGGACATTCATGCCGAAGAATACCAGATTGGCGAGTGAGGTAGGCTGACCTGCACTCGCCTAGTGTCCAAAGGGGTATTCACACGAGTCAGGGGGGAATCAGGCCCTTAGGTGAATGTGATCTTCATCATGCACTCGCCCCATACTCGCACCTCAGCGCATGTAGGAGGACATCTCGCCAGGTCAGGCGAACGGCCGCCCAAGAGGGCACTCGCCCTTCAGAGAGAGCCTAGGAGGCGAATGCATGGCTCTCCCTGCATTCGCTCCCTTAGGAGAGTGGTGCCTTCGTGGATCACTCGCCTAGTGGGACCCAGAGGAAGAATTACCTAGATACCCTCAAAGGTCTGCATTTAGCTCCTCAGAATAGCGGAGTTATGCTGTTGGCAGACCCTGTTGGGCTGCGTATAGCTATTTAGAACAGCGGAGTTGCGTTGTTGGCAGACCTGGTTCGAAAATCTATAAATAGACCCGAGGGGGGTACCTCAAGATGTGTGCTTTCCCATTCTCTTGTCTTCTAGCGCTTTTTGAGGTGCCCTTAGCTCAGCACTGGCTAAGGAGGGGAAGCGCTCTAAGATCTTTCGGGTGTGCAGTGGGACCTCTGTGCTGGAGCCTTGGGTCAGTTTATACTTCTAAGTCTTCAGTTAGTCAAGCTCACTAGGAGAAGTAAGTGTGCGGTCATCCCTTTTCTAAGGGTCCGAACTACACAAAAGCCGGCTCTCGGTTTTAACACCTATCGCCTTGAGTCGTCAAACTCCCCGCATCGGTACAAATAATTTGCAGAAGTGATTGACCCACCATGATTTACCGTAAGCAATTTACAAGTAAATAAATTTATCAATTTTTGCTGGCACACACTTGGTCTGCGGTGGTTTGCCCTACTATGCTTCAAATAATTTCAGGCAAGCGACACACGACTCGACTTCTAACAAGGAGCATGGGAGATCTTTATTTTGGGTTAATCCTGGAGGAATACCTCAACTCCCGTTATCCCCAACTAAGGCTTAACCTAACAAAAGACTGTTTGTCAGAGCAGGACCCATGCTTAAAATGGTAAATTATAGAAATAAAAGTGTGGTAATAAAAGCTACTAAGAATAAAAGCTTCAGAATTGAAATGTTGTAATGAAATAGGACCAGTACGAAACTGGAGTAGTACTGAACTGAAAGAACAGAAAGTTAGTACTAAAAGAAACTAAACCAGTACGAGACTGGAATAATACTTTAAAAGAAATGAACTGAACTGAAAGTAAATAAGCAGGACCAGTACGAGACTGGAGTACTGAAAAGAAAGTACTGAACTAAATAAATAAAGGAACTGGACCAGTACGAGACTGGAATAAATCATAAAGAAAATGTTTAGTAGTCCAATCACTCCATTCAGGAGGCTTCAGTTTCATCTTCGCTCATAGGAGGCAGTTTAGTTCCATCTCCGTTCTCAGGAGGCAAGTTCAATTCTATCTCCGTTCTCAGGAAGCATGTTCAGTTCTATTTCAGTTTTTAGGAGGCTTCTTTGAGTTTCACCCATTATTAAGATCTGATAATAATTTAGTTGAGCCTTTTAGTCACGACTTAATCAGATCAGGAGGCTTATTATGAGTTATAGCTTTATTATTCATCTGAAAATAAATATCAACTCAATTTCTTGCGTTAGATTGAATCCGAGAATCTCGTTAGAGGACACATTCTTTCTTGAATTTCAACCTCAAAAATCATTTCCAACCCATGAGGGAAATTCTTCACCCGAAATGAGGTTGAGGATTATTTTACTCGAAGCTCATAGTTTCATCTTCCGAGTTCACCTAAAATGCCTGAGAGTTATTTTAAAAATGAGGCGCTCAGTGGTTTTGCGAAAACCTCGAAACACTCAGAGCTGGAAATCTTGCCTCGATAACTCTCTCCTATTTATCATTTGAACTTAATATTCAATATAGAAAGTGATCGCGCACTTCGATTTTTATTTTCAAAAAATTTGAGTACCTCAAATTCCAAACGCGACCCTAGGCTCCAAGAAATTAGAAAATATTTAATTTTTACCCCAAGGTTCCCAAATTTTAATAAAATCTTTAAGATGGCCGAAAAAGAGGCTAACAATTTTCTCAAAAAATTTCGAACAATTTTGGGCCTTTAAATTGGTCATTTAATTCTTATTTAGGCTTTTAAAAATACCAAATCAATTTCAAAAATTCCCCAAATTTTTGTGGAGATTGCCCTCATTAAGAGAAACAACTTTGATGTTTAAAACTTTTCCCTAGGAGCCTAGATTTCTCTTACAAAAATCACCAAGATTTTATTTAAAAATTGGTCTGCAATTAGCTAGATCAAACACGATCGCGCGGTTGAGAATGAGCCAGAAAACAGATTAGTTCTTTTTTCCCACAACAAATCAGGTGCAGATCCACTGTAGGGCTCTAGAAATCTTTGCAGGCACACAATTTTATGTGACAGCTACCGTCCGATCATCATCTTCAGATCGGACGACAACTGTGAGTCGCCGGAGGTGCAGAAGTTAAAGCTTCTGCCACCACCGGTTAGCGACTGAGAGGTGTCGGTGCCACCTCCGGTTGACTTGCCGGGGGCCGGAGAACACCTGGGAAATGGTCCGGTGGCCTAGCACCGTCGGCCACCTCCGGATTTCTCCAACCCGAGAGCAGTGGCGCGACATGCTCTGCTCCTGGCGATGCCTCACCGCCCGCCTGTCTAGTGGCTCACCCATCATAGAACTACCCTTAGCCTCCACTTCGGGGGCCAGGATCCTCTCCAGCAGTGGTTTGGAAGCCTGGCGTCGCCGGCTGCCTCCGCAGTAATAATAATAGAGCACGTCATTGCTCTTTCGGGTGTCGCCTAAGCAGCAAATTTCGGTGGCACCACAACCATCCTCCATCGGGGATAAACCTCTCTAGTGGTTGGACAACCTCTCAGTGACACCATCGATGATGGGGCAGGGTTTTCAACCTACGTCCACCACCTGACTTGGAGTAAGGCTTGGGTGGCGTCGGCGGCGCTCCGGCCGCTGGGAGGCCCATGCAACATGTTGGGGAAGTAGGGAAGGAGGAGGAAAAAGTTTTCCACCTGGGTTGGAGGAGCTTTGGAAGTTCTCGGCCAAGTCTCCATTAAATGTGGTGGAGGAAGGAGGTGACTAGTTTTGGATGCGGGTTTTCCGGTGACCTAGGGTTCTAACAAGGGGGCTTTGTGCTCGCCTGAGCTGGTGTGGGCTGGTTTATGGGTGGGCAGGCTTATATATAGCTGGGGAGGAGGTCCCTTGCTCTTCCCTCTCGAGTGTGGGATTAACCCAAGTGGAGGAATTCCTCCTCTCCTCCACTCTATTTGCTCTGGCCAGATGGCACCATCAGAGGAGTGTTGTACAACTTAGGTGGCAACATCATTGAGGGTAGGTGAATGGGTTAGGCTTAGGCTTGGGAGTGAGTAAGAGTGGAACCGAAAGGGGACTTGGGCCTTACCTTGGCCCATGGCCCATCTCCCATCTTGCCTGCTGACTTGATGGCCCAAGAGTGAAAGGAAGCAAAGCCCTACTCAAGCCATGGAGAGGAGGTGGGCTCCTCCATGAGAAAAATTCCAAAAATGGACTTTTAAGGGTGTTTGACCAAAGTCAACCCTAGGGTGGGTCCACCTTTGCTGTTCAAAGTCAAAATAGGTCCATGTCATCGAGGGTCGGGTCAAAGTTGGGGTATCATGCCATAATTGGCGTGCAAACGCTTTTCATTGCACGATAGAGCTTGATTTGACCACAGATTGACCACCCTTCATCGAAACTGATCGAGACAAATTCTGCTGATTTTGTATTGACCATACGAATCCAATGCCACTGACCAGGGTCAAATCAGAGTTCATTTACTAAGTATTCTAAATTTGCACGCCGCGACACACCGAAATGGTCAAAATGCTCGTATTCACCATTAGACTTCTGATTGTGACACAACGAGATCCAATGAACTCGGATCGACTATACGAGGCCACGAGAACTGAAAGAACTCAAATTAGAGTTTTTTTAGCTCCAAACCCCCGACTAGGGTTACCTACTACCTTGGTATGGGCCACAAGTAGAGGTTCGGGTTATTTCTATTAGGATCACTAGGGTCTCGGTGGCCCAATAAAAGTTAGGATGTTACATCATCTTAAAAAATAAGGATGATGATGATATGTTGAGACTAGTGTGTGTGTTGACTGATAAATAATTCTCACAGGTCATGATATTGTGATATCAAGTCATCACACAGGTACTTGTTATGAACAAGTTGTAACATCCCATTTTATGCTAGGCCCCTTGAACACGTTTTGAGTCAATGAAATTGACTCAGGCTCGGGAAGCGTCGAGTGGGTCGATTGAACCCAACGCCACTCGACGAATTAAACTTAGAAAATACTCGGAAAACCATAGGCGTCGAGTGATCCCGACGCCATTTGAAAAGGCGTTGAGTGAGCTCGATGAAAAATTCTTGGGAAACTTTAGGATTCGAGTGATCTCGACTCCATTCGACGAAGCGTCGAGTGAACTCAACGCCACTCAATGCGGCGTTGAGTGGTCTAAATGCACTCGATGCCATGTTACTTAAACTGCGATATGATGTTGGCATTGAGTGGTGTCAACACCACTCAAAACGGCGTTGAGTGGTGTTGACACCACTCAATACTTTTGTCTGGGCTGACGGCATTGAGTGGCGTCAACACCACTCAACGCGGCGTTGAGTGGTGTCGACACCAGTCAACGCGGCATTGAGTGGTGTCGACACCAGTCAACGCTTTTTTCTGGGCTGACGGCATTGAGTGGTGTCAACACCACTCAACACGACGTTGAGTGGTGTCGACACCACTCAACGCTTTTGTATGGTGTGCTGAAGGTGTTGAGTGGTGTCAACACTACTCAACGCGGCGTTGAGTGGTGTAGACACCACTCAACGCTTTTGAACTTGGAGAATTTTCTTTCCCTGAAAACTATGTCGGTCGATTCTCTTGTATAAGGGTTGAACCGGGTTCAGGATAAAATAGTAATTGGACATTTGGGATCTATCTCTACAGCAAATATATTCCTCATTTCAGGTAAACATATTTATGACAATAATTGGCGGTCATTACATGGCTGACACGTGGCGGCATGGGGGGAGAATCACGCTCAATGACTGTCGGCCATGCCCAGCCACTCCTCTTAAGTCAAAGCCATTAAACCAGCCAGCCTCACCTCCATTCAACCCCACCATCACCTTCAGTTAACCCTAAGTAGCAGAGGATTAGCCGGAGGAATCAGCAAACGAGCTAGCTCGCTGGAGCAAGGGTCGGCCATGGAGCATCACCACCAAACCCGTCGTCAAGCTCGTTTAAGGGTCTGTTTCTCCTCCCCTCCATCTGTGCTAGATTTCTAGCTCTTTTAGGAGAGATATTGGGCTCAAATGAGCCTGATGCCATGTGAGAGGGAGCATCTCGAGCATTTCTCCTTGCTCGGGTTTGTAGGAGGAGCCATCTTAGGCGGCCATGCCACCGATAAACGCAAGCCACCACCTCAATGAAGGTGGTGGTGATAATCTCCGGCAGTGGTGGTGCTGTACAACCCCGTAGCCGGGCGAGTGTGACCCTCCCCAAATAGCAGCCTAGGGGCATGATATGGATGACGTTTTGGTGTCGTCCCGTTCGAGGACGTGCGGGTGCTCGCGCTTGCGTGCGGACATCTTGGTGTGTGTAGGCCTTATATATATTTATATATGTTATAATATATAGATTGATTTAGATATATATAGGTGATATTATATAATAGAGGGAGGAATATATATATATGAGGGGGATAAAAAAAACAGAAGGAGGCAGCAGCATCCCTCCCCGGGCCTGACCTAGGGTTCGGGAAAAGAAAAGCAGCCGTCGCCCTCCTTTTGCTCGGCCTGGAACAGGCCAACAGCAGCCGCCGCCACTCCCCTCTCCCTCTCTCCCGGCCGCCTGGACCAGCACCGCCGCCCTCTCTCTCTCTGCCTGGAGCAGGTCACCCGCATCTCTCTCACCCGTCGCCGCAAGGAGGAGCCGCCCGAGCCCGCCTCCATTTCCTCCTCCCGTCGCCGGCCAAGAGGGAGGCCATCGGGTTTCTTGGAAGGTAGAGGGCAGCCGCAGGAAGCAGATTTGTCCAGATCTGCCTCTCTCTCTCGGTGCAGCAGCCCGAGCTTGGCTCTCCTTTTCTCCCGCCGCTGCCTTGGGCCAAGACATCCCGACCCCCAGCTCATCTCCCATCGCCGGCTGGAGCAAGGTCGTGCCCTAACTTCTCTTCACTACAGCAGCAGCCCGGAATAGGGGGTGCCCGAGCCCTGCCTTTCTTCACCACCAGACAATTCGTGCCTCTCCCTCTCGCATAAAATAAGGCTAGACCAACAAAGGGTGGAGATCGGTACTTCTACTCCTCTCCCAGCAAGGGCTCGGCCGCCATTAGTGTACTCGGATTTATTTCTCCAGCAAGGGCTCGGCCACTAGAAAAAGAAGAGGTGGGGATCCATCACTCCCAGCAAGGTCGCCCGATATTTATTCTCCCGGCATCGCCTTCAGCGATAATAGCCCGGAGCTCCTCTCCCGGCACCGCCGCCAAGCACGCGTCAAGGGTAACTATGTTTCTTCTCGGGCAGGTGAAGCCCTCGATTTACATTTGCATGGAAGCGCCCCTCCACCAATGGGTGGGGGAAGGGAGCTCTCCGACGGGTCGACATGTGCGTCCCCGCTTTTAATTGCATTAGTGCCTGGAAGTGTGAGTACGGGTTTAGGCATGCTGTGTGAAGCCCATTCGGACGTATGAGCCGATTTGGTGATGTGCTGTGTGAAGCCCATTCGGACGTATGAGCCGAATTGGTGATGTTCTGTGTGAAGCCCGTCCGGACGTATGAGCCGGATTGGTGATGTTCTGGGGTTCCCGGAGAAGACTCTGAGGAAGTTGTGCACTATCTATTTGCAGGGAATGCGCACCATAGCCCCCAAAAATGGGGTGCGCGTATTATGTTTGGCCAGCTTATGTTAGCCGACTGATGCCTAGTTGGCCGCTGCTCGTCGAGACGTTGCCGTACAGGTGCTGCAGTAGCAAGCGGGGAGTAGCGGGCTTAAGCCCTCAGTTTGTGCCGGCCCAAGAAGGCCTATTTCTGCTTATGTTGCCGGCCTGCGTGCCGAAGTATGGAATTTACATTCCTGTAATTATTTAAATGCCTGTGATGTCCTGTGAATTCTTTTTATCTTTTTCATCTTAGGCGGGCAGTATGTTTGCGAACCGCTCGCCCCGTGGGAGCCCCGAGGTATAGTTGTCGGGAAGCCCCTGATGGCCTGTTGACAGCCTTTTAGGACGACGTAGTTACGTTGTTAGCGGCCCAATTGGGGCTGCGTGGAGTAGGGCTGATCGGCGGTATGATGCCATTAAAAGGCGGGGGCAGGGCACAGTTTATATAGACCCAGGGAGACGCCTCTAGCTCAGGAGTGGATCTTGAGATCCTCCTTAGATGTTCCGGCCGGCCAAGAGAGCCCGCCGAAGGTGTCTTAGCTCAGCCCCTGGTGTGGGAGGGGAAGAGTTCGATAGTCTTCCAGGTATGCGGTGGGACCTCCACGCTGAGGCCTTGGGTCTGTCCCTTGTGTTCCTAGCCTTGAGCCTAGATAGTTCACTTGAGTGTAGTAGGTGTGCGGCCACCCCTTCCCCAAGGGTCGAACTCCACAGAGACCGATTTTCCGGTTTTAACATTTTGGTGCGGTGAGCGTGGAGAGTGGCCAGCACAGAAAATCTCAGGTGAATGTCATGACTTTAGAAGTGGAACCAAGTGACGACCAGGGTCATGCACGGACATTTTATTTGTAAGGTCCTCATACTCGGAGTTGTCCCCTCCCATAGTTGTTGTTGGAATCTCGTAGCATTTGGAGTAGAATTTGCACCAGTTTGAAGCGCCCCTACCTTCGAAATGCGTGTATCCTCACTTATTACATCAGCGGGAAACTTGGAGGTTGTTATATTCAAGGTCGAGTAAGAGAGCAGCTGAGAGGTATTTGGAGCCGGGGTGACCCAAAAGGGTTCCATCCCTAGCGGTAATATGTTTTCTCTTATGATTCAGTAGCAGTCGAGTTTTCTTTTTATTGCCAATTCGCCTCGAGCTTTTGAGGGCTTCAAGGGTTAGCCTCGCGATCGACTCCGGAAGCGAAACGTCCAACCCGTTCCTTTTAAATAGCATAGTTCGGACGATGGGACGGTGCCGCGTGACTTTAAGCGCTATTGTAAGACCGAGCCTCTGCACTGACGGCCGAGATCAGCTCCCCCCTTGCACGTCGGCCTATGTCCTCCCGATCGCACCTCTCCTCCGACTAGAGGAATTATCAGGAACGAGTCTAGACGCTAACCTCCCAGATTTGATAAAGGGCCGATCTCTCCAAGCAATCACAAGTGAAGGCCTTTTTTATTGAGAGAGCAGGATAACATGTAAAGGGGTAGGTTTTGGCCCAAGGGAAGATGTTGGCCTCGAGTGCGTCCTAGAGGACCCTCACAGGAACATTACCCGTCACCCATGCACTAGCTCTCATCATCGAGTGACATGGAGGAAAGCGATCTTTGTCATTAGATTAGGATACGAGCCGTCGACCTGTTCCTCATAAATAGCCCAGTTCGGATGATGGGACGATGCCTCGGGACTTTAAGCGTTCTTGTAAGACCGAGCCTCTGCACTGACGGCCGAGATCAGCTCCCCTCTTGCACGTCGGCCTATGTCCCCCCGATTGCATCTCTCTTTCGATTGGAGGAATTATTAGGAACAGGCTCGGACGCCAGCTTCCCGATTTGACGACTTCCAGATCGCCTCTCTTATAAAGAATGTGTTCTCCATTTGTAAAAGCATCGGTGCAATTAAATCTCCAACACATCTTAAGTAAGCAGGATGTCTCCACCTCGAGCAAAGTCAAGTCCTCGAGTAGTAGTGCATTTCCCTATCACCAAAAATCGGGCTGAGTATGAGGCGATTATAGCGAGACTGTGCCTGGTCAGAGAACTTGGGGTACATGATGTGGAGGTTCTTACCGACTCCTTGGTGGTGTCCTCCCAAATTAACGTGGAGTTCGAAGTGAGGGAGCCTACCCTCCAGTTATACTCTGCAAATGTTCCAAGTCTTCTCGCTTTGGGGTTAGGTCTCGATTCTCCCGCTGTCAGGCTCCCACCAAGCTGGCAGGGCAGGGGTCTCGATGGACGTCGTTATGACCCTGGGGTTGAGCCCGGAGGATGTTCAACACCCGCTCTCAGGCTTTCACCTAGCTGACTGAACCGACAGTATCACCCGGGAGCCCGGACGATTCTCTGTGGACATCGTTATGACCCTGTACATCGTTATGAAATTTGGAGCGACAATGCTCTCGTCGCAATCTATGTGAACGATCGAAGTATTCGTTTAACGGACCCCGAGCAGATCCCGCTGTCAGGCTCTCACCTAGCTGGGAGGGCTGGATGTCACTCAGTGGGTAGAGATAGTTTGAGATTTGGGAAGAATTTGAGTATTTGGCAAGACCCCGAGTGATGCTCGGCCCCGGGTAGACCCGCTGCCTGGCTCTTACTAGCTGGCAGGTCCGTAGGTTCGCCTGGGGGGTAAGGGACCCCGAGTGCTGCTCGGCCTCGGGTAGACTCGCTGTTAGGCTTTCACTAGCTGGCAGGGCTGTAGGCACACCTGGGGGGAAAGGGAGATAGTTTGAGATTTGGAGGGAGTTTGGATATTTTGCAGAACCCCGAGTGATGCTCAGCCCCGGGTAGACCCGCTGCCTGGCTCCTACTAGCTAGCAGGTCCGTAGGCTCGCCTGGGGGGTAAGGGACCCCGAGTGCTGCTCGGCCCCGAGTAGACTCGCTGTCAGGCTTTCACTGGCTGGCAGGGCTGTAGGCACACCTGGGGGGAAAGGGAGAGAACTTGAAAAGAGTTGATTTTTTTTGTTATGTTGCAGTGTATTAAATATTGCGTGTATCGCTGATGATGAGCCTAGGAGGAAAAGCACGGGTTAGTGATATTCGTGCTAGAGCCTCTAGCGAGACTATGTGAAAAGTAAGCCCTGAGGTGGAGCTCCCTTTATACCCAAATGGAGAATTCTCACAAATTTTTTCTTTGGGTCGGCTCCCACTCGCTAGATACGTAGGGTTGGATGATTCTTTCCGAGCTTGTACTAACCTCGAAAAGAGCGGGGATTGTGTACAACCCCGTAGCCGGGCGAGTGTGACCCTCCCCAAATAGCAGCCTAGGGGCGTGATATGGGCGATGTTTTGGTGTCGTCCCGTTCGAGGACGTGCGGGTGCTCGCGCGTGCATTCGGACATCTTGGTGTGTGTAGGCCTTATATATATTTATATATGTTATAATATATAGATTGATTTAGATATATATAGGTGATATTATATAATAGAGGGAGGGATATATATATATATATATGAGGGGGATAAAAAAAACAGAAGGAGGCAGCAGCATCCCTCCCCGGGCCTGACCTAGGGTTCGGGAAAAGAAAAGCAGCCGCCGCCCTCCTTTTGCTCGGCCTAGAACAGGCCAACGGTAGCCGCCGCCCCTCCCCTCTCCCTCTCTCCCGGCCGCCTGGACCAGCACCGCCGCCCTCTCTCTCTCTGCCTGGAGCAGGTCACCCGCATCTCTCTCACCCGTCGCCGCAAGGAGGAGCCGCCCGAGCCCGCCTCCATTTCCTCCTCCCGTCGCCGGCCAAGAGGGAGGCCATCGGGTTTCCTGGAAGGTAAAGGGCAGCCGCAGGAAGCAGATTTGTCCAGATCTGCCTCTCTCTCTCTCGGTGCAGCAGCCCGAGCTTGGCTCTCCTTTTCTCCCGCCGCTGCCTTGGGCCAAGACATCCCGACCCCCAGCTCATCTCCCATCGCCGGCTGGAGCAAGGTCGTGCCCTAACTTCTCTTCACTGCAGCCGCCGCCCGGAATAGGGGGTGCCCGAGCCCTGCCTTTCTTCACCACCGGACAATTCGTGCCTCTCCCTCTCGCATAAAATAAGGCTAGACCAACAAAGGGTGGAGATCGGTACTTCTACTCCTCTCCCAGCAAGGGCTCGGCCGCCATTAGTGTACTCAGATTTATTTCTCCAGCAAGGGCTCGGCCACTAGAAAAAGAAGAGGTGGGGATCCATCACTCCCAGCAAGGTCGCTCGAGATTTATTCTCCCGGCATCGCCTTCAGCGATAATAGCCCGGAGCTCCTCTCCCGACACCGCCGCCAAGCACGCGTCAAGGGTAACTATGTTTCTTCTCGGGCAGGTGAAGCCCTCGATTTACATTTGCATGGAAGCGCCCCTCCACCAACCGGTGGGGGAAGGGAGCTCTCCGACGGGTCGACATGTGCGTCCCCGCTTTTAATTACATTAGTGCCCGGAAGTGTGAGTACGGGTTTGGGCATGCTGTGTTGTTGGAACACCCTATTACTAATTTGGGTAAGGATCACTATGGTTGTCTTAGGAAACCAGGTTGACCTAATTGTATAGTTGTGAAGGTCAACACTAGAGTGAGTCTAGGGCTTAGAACTTAGGTTTGAAGCTGTCCCCAGGACCTCTCCAATGTCAAGGATATAGAGCCAAGTCTAAGGCAATTCTCGTCGAGCTCAGGTCGACGAAACGTCGAACTCGGTTCGACGCTCTCTGAGCTCAACTTGAGAAATCGTCGAACTCCGGTCAACGATCTTCGAGCTCAGATCGACGATCTCTCTTCAGTCATTCTTCAGGTCGCTGAGCTCGGTTCGACGATCTTCGAGCTCAGTTCGACGTTTTCTGTCTGCTTGATCTCATTCTATCTCTGAGCTCAGTTCGACGATCGTAGAGCTCAGATCGACGATTCTTCTGAGAGATCGACGCTTTAAAGGTTTCAAATGCTGTTATTCTTTGGAATGTTTTTGAATATTATCAGCATTTATGATAAGAAGATCTGCCAGCCGTTTGTCTTTATTCTGGAGCAAGTTTCAAGGTATTATTCAGAGAATGATTGCTGGACTTTCCTCTAGAAGACAAGACTCTTTATGGAAGACATTTATGACTGCCAACGGCTACTTTGAACAAAGAATTTTTCAGAGAATAAGATCTTCCTTTTTCAATCACAAGGAGAATATACAGAATAAAGAACACTGATAGCAGAAGAGTTTTTTTCCCAACTTCAATCTTCTTGCTTACTGAAAAGTGTTCACAACTTCATCTCAAGAACTCCAGACACCTCATCCTTCAGCCTTCTTGCTGAAACAATCTTTTGCTGGAGATCAAAATTCTGAAGACCTATCACCCTAGAGCAAAGCTTCTCTTCCTGAACCAGTCTAGATCTCAGGGGGAGCTTTGACAACAAAGATCCACTAGTCTTCTCTCATTTGATTTGAGAACAGAGAAGACAACTTCATTTCCTTTTCCTTTTTACTTTCCTGCTGTAAAAGGGTTCTTGAACTCCCTTCAAAAGTTCTGTCTGGTTCTGAGAACCTTGTCAAAACTCAGTGGTGGCAAGACACCTTATCAAAAAATCCAGTTTTGGTTTTTGAGCACCTTAACAAAAGCTCATTGGTGTCAGGACACCTGATCAACTCATCCTGAGTGGGTTCCTACCAAGGGTGGTAGAAGAGTGGATGTACCCAGGCTTTTTGGGGAACCACTATATTTCCTTGTGTCTTCTGGATTGTTTGTTTGATTGTTGCTGTGTGATGTGCTCTTAGTTTCTTGCTTCTTTAATTATTTTCTAGCACTCTACACTATAGTATAAATTAAATTTTATATGTGTTGATATTTTCAAAACTGTGAAACTTATTTGGATAAACTCTATTCACCCCCCCTCTAGAGTTGAGATAGATCTTACCCTCACTTTCAATTGGTATCAGAGGGAGGTTGGTTGCTCATACAGGCTAACACCTGAACCAAGTGAACCTTGGTAAAATCTATCCTTTAAGAGGGTTATTTCTTCTTATATATATATTACTCTAAGACATGGCACAGAACAAGGATTATGCAAGCACCAGACCTCCAGTGTGCAATCTATCTAAGTTTGCACTTTGGAAGGCAAGGATTAAATTATACATGAACTCTATTGATGAAGATATTTTCAATTCTGTCTTGACAGTTTGTCCAAGTCCACCAGCAAGCTCAAGCACAAATGCTGTTCCACCTCCCTCAGGAACAGATGCAGACATAAAGAAATGGAAAACTGTAGATGCAAAGGCCATGAACATCTTAGCTCAGACAATGTCTGATGAGATATTTTAGAAAGTAGCTGACTGCAACTCAGCCAAAGGAATTTGGGACAAGCTCTCTGAAATTGTCTCAGGGTCTGCTGATGAAAGGAAAGACAGGAGATCTCACCTCATAACCCAATATGAGAATTTCAAGAAAGGAGAGACTGAGTCAGTGGCAGTTATGTACAACAGACTGAGTCTGATTGTCAATGAGCTAAGGACCTTGGATAAAGAAATCTCATTGACTGAGCTTAATGACAAGATCCTAATGTGCTTCCCCAGTACTTGGGACTCAAGAATCTGGCCAATCAAAGATGCCAGAAGTCTAAATGAAATCACTACTGAAACTCTCCTAGGCAAGCTCAAATCTTATGAGCTGCTTATCAAGAACAGAGAGGAAGAACAGAAGGCTGCTTCACCAGCCTCAAGGAAAGAGAAGTCAATAGCTTTCAAAGCTATTGAAGATCTGCCTGAAGAAAAACTCACAGGCAATGAGGAATTGGTCAGCCTACTGGCCAAAAGATTTTACAAGCTAGCCAGAAAGGACTTCAGAAAAAGGCCATACAAAGGTCATGACAAACCAAGGTATGATAAGTCAAATAATAATAACAAGGAAATCATATGCTTTGGTTGCAGGAAACCAGGCCACATTGTGCCTGACTGTCCAGAGAACAAGAACAAGGACAGAAAGGATAGAAGAGAAAGAAGAAAAGAAAAAGATTTCAAAAAGAACAGCTCAGACAAAGCCTCCTCTAGCAGGAACAAAAATACAAGGAAGGGTTTTGTTGCTGAGACATGGAGTGAGACAGAAGAAGATTCTGAAACTTCATCTAGCTCCAGTGATGATGAAGATGATGCTGATGAGAAAGAATTCTGCATGATGGCTATCAATGCCTCACAGCAAAACTCTGATGAAGAATCAGATTCAGATTCAGAAAATCAACCAGAGGAAGATCAGGTAATTAGCTCTTTTGATTTTAATTCTGAGGACTTCAAAAATGAATTTAAGACATTGTGCTTGGATTTACTAAGATCTGAAAAAGAGATAATCTCTCTCAGAAATAAATTATCTGAATACAATGTCCTAAACTCAAATAACCTCAAACTCTCTGAGGAGTTAGAATGCTGTAGGGAGGAGATAGCTTCACTGAAAAGTGAACTGTCAAGAGCTAAAAAGTTTGAAGAATCTCTAAATGGGAGAAGTATCAGACTGATGGACATTACAAGCACAGTGAACTCTAGATTCAACAGTACACTGGGCGTGGGTGCCTCATCCAGCCAACCTATAATATTAACAACTCCAATCAAATTTGTCTCTGACAAAGGAAAGGGAGTAATAGAGGTAGCTAGGAAGAATGCAGATCTGTCAGAGAAAAATTCAGTTCAACAGATTGCGTCGAGCAGAGCTCGACGATCGTCGAACAGAGCTCGACGATCTAACCACAGATCGTCGAACTCAGCTCGACGATATCCAAACTCTGAACTTCAGAATAATCGATCTTCGAACAGAGATCGACGATCTGACCCAAGATCGTCGACCTCAGCTCGACGATCGTCGAACAGAGATCAGGACTGTGAACATTCCTTCAATGGCACATCTAGATTCAATCCTAGAGGTCCCACATCCCAAGGCTTTAACCCCTATACTGAATGGATAGTACCTCCTAGGAGATACCATCCTGAAGGCTATAAGAGTCAACCTGGGATGTCTTTTATTTCTGAATTCAAAGGATATCAGCCTAGGCCCAAGGTTAACTGGGTTAAAAACAATTAAGCTGCTCATGTGCAGGTGAAGACCTATCCAGTATCTAACCAACAATGGTATCTGGATAGTGGGTGCTCAAAGCACATGACAGGGAACAGGGAGAACCTATCATCCTTCATAACCAAACTTGGACCCAAGGTGATTTTTGGTGATTCAAATTTTGGTCAAACCAAAGGATATGGTGCTGCTCAGATAGGCTCAGTCACTTTTAAGAAGGTGGCATATGTAGAAGGACTGAAGCACAATCTGATAAGTATCAGTCAACTATGTGATGAAGGATACAAGGTGACTTTCAACAAATCCCTGTGCAAGATCAAGTCAGAGAATAACACAACTGTGTTAACAGGTAAAAGGACAGGTAACATTTACTTAGTAGACTTTCTTTCATCTAAAGTAGATATCTGTTTATTCAATTCCATATCTAAGCCTAATATTTTGTGGCATAAGAGACTAGGACATCTAAACCTTAGAACCATTGCTAGGCTCTCCAAGGACAACCTAGTTAGAGGACTACCTTCTGGCCCCTACAAGAAGGAAGGACTCTGCAAGGCTTATCAATTAGGCAAGCAAACTAAAAGTAGCTTTAAGTCACTTAATAAGAGTGATTCACCTAGGATTTTGTATTTGTTGCACATGGATCTTTTTGGACCCATATCAGTACAAAGCCTAGGAGGGAAGTCGTATACTCTAGTGGTTGTAGATGACTTCTCAAGATTCACTTGGGTATTCTTTCTGAGGAAGAAGTCTGATAACTTCAAGTGTTTGACAGATTTTCTCAAATGCATTCAGATTGAGTTCAACACTCACATTGCCCTGATCAGAAGTGATCATGGGATAGAGTTTGATTCTCTTCTCATGCAAGAGTTCTGTCAAAGTGAAGGGATCAGGCATACTTTCTCAGCTCCTAGAACTCCTCAACAAAATGGGGTAGCTGAAAGGAAAAATAGAACCCTAATTGAATCTGCTACTACATTGTTGACAGATGCTCACTTACCTCTATCCTTTTGGGCTGAGGCAGTGAACACCTCCAACTATGTATTAAATAGAAGCCTGATACATAAACTAAAGGGCAAGACTCCCTATGAATTGCTCAAAGGGAAGAAACCTAAAGTAAATTATTTTAAAAATTTTGGCTGTATTTGTTATATTCACAACAATGACAAGAAACATCTAGCAAAATTCCAAGCTAAAGCTGATGAAGGAGTGTTTCTGGGATACTCCATGATCAGCAAGGCTTATAGGGTTTATAATAAATCATCTTGTAAAATTGAAGAGTCTGTTCATATTACTTTTGATGAAACTAACATGTGTTATAAGGAGAAGTCTACTTCTACCAAAGAACCTTTGCAGGTACAATCTATATCAGAAAGTATGGACAGATTACAGGTTAAAGAAGAGGACACAACTTCTCAACCTATTCAGCAAAAGAATGAAAGCAGTGATGATGAAGAAGTGCAACATCTTGAAGAAAATCATCCTGAAGAGCCAGTTGTTGTTCCACTAGAGGAGACAACAACACAGGCTGGTGAACAATCAACACCCCCTGTTGATTTAGTAACAACAAGAGATCATCCAATCACCCAAGTAATTGGAGAGATCTCAGCTGGTGTGCAAACCAGAAATCAGGTCAACCAGAACCTGATGCACACTTGCTTCCTATCTCAAGTTGAGCCTCAATCCATTCAAGATGCAGAGCAAGATCCATACTGGATCATTGCAATGCAAGGGGAGTTACATCAATTTGAAAGGAATAAGGTTTGAGAACTAGTGTCTAAGCCAAAGGATCATTCCATTGTTGGAACAAAGTGGGTTTTCAGAAACAAGCTGGATGACCAAGGAATTATTGCCAGAAACAAGGCAAGGCTAGTTGCTCAAGGCTACTCTCAACAAGAAGGAATAGACTATGACCAGACCTTTGCACCAGTTGCAAGGTTAAAGGCCATCAGAATATTTCTAGCTTATGCTGCTCACAAAGGCTTCAAGGTCTATCAGATGGATGTGAAGAGTGCTTTTCTCAATGGGGACATCAAAGAGGAAGTCTATGTTAGACAACCTCCAGGTTTTATCTCTCTAACTCACCCTGATTATGTTTTCAAATTGCATAAAGCATTATATGGTCTCAAGCAAGCTCCTAGAGCATGGTATGAGACCCTAGCATGCTTTCTTCTGGAAAATGATTTTGTTAGGGGGAGAGTAGACCAAACTCTTTTTATTAGAACCCATAAGTCACATACCCTACTAGTACAAATTTATGTAGATGATATCATATTTGGATCTACTGATTCAAACTTGTGCAGAAAGTTTTCCAACCTAATGCATTCAAAATTTGAAATGAGTAGCATGGGTGAGCTCTCCTTCTTCTTAGGATTGCAAGTAAAACAGCATGCTGAGGGCATATTCATTTCCCAAACCAAGTATGCTAAAGAATTGGTTAAGAGATTTGGCCTGTCTGAGGCATCTTGTATGAAAACACCCATGCCTACCAATACTGTATTGGATGCTGATGAACATGGGAAACCAGTTGATCAGACAACATATAGAGCAATGATTGGCCCTCTATTGTACCTTACAGCCAGTAGGCCAGATATAATGTTTGCTACATGCATATGTGCTAGATTCCAAGTTAGCCCTAGAGAGTCACACCTAACTCTAGTTAAAAGGATTCTTAGGTATGTAAAAAGTTGTCCAAATCTAGGACTCTGGTATCCAAAAGACTCAGGATTTGAACTAACTGGATTCTCAGATGCTGATTATGCTGGATGCATCAGAATAGACAGGAAAAGCACCAGTGGAACATGTTAGTTTCTTGGTGACAGACTTGTCTCCTGGTTTTGTAAGAAGCAAACATCTATGTCAACTTCAACTGCTGAAGCTGAGTATATGGCTGCAGGCAGTTGTTGCTCACAAATATTGTGGATACAAAATCAGCTTCTAGACTATGGTTACAACTTAGAGAAGTCAAAAATTTTCTGTGATAATACTAGTGCTATCTCTATAGCACAAAATCCAGTCCTCCATAGTAGGACAAAATACATAGAAATTAGGCATCACTTTCTGAGAGATAATGTAGAGAAAAATAAAATTGAACTTCAATATATACCTACTGATTTGCAAAGGGGAGATATTTTCACCAAGCCCTTGGATGAAAAGAAACACAGTTTCTTCCTAAATCAGTTAGGCATGTTAGATGGAGGAAGCCTAAATTAAATTACAAGATTTTGAAAAGCTAAAACAGACCAAGACTAGGCTAAAAATCAATTCTTTTTGTGTCTGTAGAATAAGTTTTGTCTCTGAACTGCGCTCGACGTTTTCCCAGAAATCGTCGAACGAAGATCGATGATTTTCCAAAAATCGTCGACCAGAGATCGACGTTCCCAAAGTCGTCGATCTGAGTTCAGAGCCTTCGCTAGATCTAGACTTTTTCTCTTTCTGTTCAGAGGCCGTCGAGCGGAGCTCGACGCTTTTCAACATCGTCGAACGGAGATCGACGATATTAACGTCTCTTCAGATTCCTTCTGCAGCCCAAATCGTCGAGCTGAGTTCGACGCTTCTTCGAACTGAGCTCCACGATTTTCCGTTTCGCCGTCGAACCCTAATATAAAATCATTTCTTCAGCCGTCGTTCTCCTTTTGCGCTTTCATACTCTGCAACTTTCTTCGTTTTCCCTCCAAATCCTCTACACTTGGTCGCGTTTGGTTTTCTGTTGCAGGTGCAAATGGCTGAATCCAGTGCTGCTATCTCTAAGATGAAATTTGATACAGAATTCGATATAGACATGAACTCGTTTGATGGAAGCGACCAGCGCTTCAAGGACATTCTAAATCTGTTCATAGAACAACAGTTGACTCAAATAATGACTACACGGATGAAAATTGCTTCAGAAGAGATCAAAGAGTGGTGGTTTACAGCGACAGACGAGACTGAGAACTCTGTCGTCGGCATCATTAAAGGGACTCAGGTACATCTATCACCGACTCTCTTAACAGATGTCTTTCAACTTAGTACTGGAGAAGATTCTATTGAATTATCTGGAGAAGATTATGATTCAATGCTTAATCGAATGGGTCACAATGCTGTCAAACCTAACAAACTTTTAAAGAAAAATCTGTCTCTGGAATATCAATTCCTGGCTGATGTAGTTGGGAAAGTGCTGTTGGCCAAGCACTCGGCTCATGACACCATCTCTAGATATCAACTTTGCTTGATGGGAGCTTTAGTCGATAAGAAACACCTTGATTGGGGATCCATCTTCTTCAACTTAATTAAGAAGAAGATCAATAAGTCTGCTGTAAGTTTGGGAGAATCTTAGGGGTCTATCTGCACTACAGATGCCCTGACCTGTTAACCTCCTCTGGGATGTTCATCAATGCATCCAAGAGGCTCTCCTGTGCCCTATTCAGCAAATGGGACAGGCAAATCATCAACCCTACAAGAGCTACTGCACCACTTCCTTCAGGCACAAGGACTGCTTCAGTCACTCCACCAGCAGAAGTGTTGCCTGTCTCTCTTCCTCCTCCAGCTGTATCTACCCCACCCATTTCCTCCTCACCACCAGTCCACAAAACAACCATACCAACCATATCATCCCCCCAATTACCATTTCCTCACCAGTTTCATCCCTCCAGTATCCACCTCAGCGGAATTCCATCCTCTCTTCTCTGATTCAACCTTCACCCTACCATCCTTTTCCCTTATAGATGATTCCTTCATGGATGATTCTCCCTCCACTCCTCCTGAGCCACCCTCTACCTCCTCTTTTTAACAAATGCTTAATGACATTCTTTCCCAACCATCCTTCACCCCCTCTCTTGCTTCACCTATCTCCACCTCCACCTTTTCTATCTCCACAATTCCATCCTCAGAGCCATCCATTCCTACTCCACCTACCTCCACACCTTCAGCTCCAGCCAACATCCCTACATCTACCTTTACTCCTACCTCTGCTTAAGCCCCACTTGAGCATGTAGATCTTCCAAGGTTGGCAGACAGACTTTATGAGTTGCTAGCTCCCAGGCTGACATCTCTGTTGGAGACTTCCCTGGCTCCACTCCTGAAACAAGTTCAGGAGCTGTCTACCAAGCTTTCCTCCTTTTCCTCCTCCCAGGCAATCCCTTCTACTGGGTGCCTTGGTTCAGCTCTCCTTGAACCAAGGCAGGGGGAGATGCTTTATGAAGAAGTGGATGTGCCAGTGGATGCTCCTGTTTTTGCTCAAGCTCCTGCTCACTCAGAAAGCAGTGGATGTGCTTTTGCACTAATCTTCAGAGCCTGCTATCTCAATTTGATACAGTCCACTTCAGCTTTCTGCCAGTACCTCTCACTGATGATCTGTCTAAGGCCATTGTGCCTGTATCTGTTTGTGATCCCAGCCACATTGAATCCTATATCAATTCCTGGAAGGCTGTGGATATCCTGATACTGCTACTAAGGCCATTGTGCCTCCTGTTATTGAAACTGCTGCTGCTGCTGCTAAAAGATATAGAGATGATTCCAATAACTGTTGCTGATGAAACTGCTGATGAAGAACTTGCTTCCTACCTAGAAGATCCACACCTGCTGCTATGCCTGCTCCTGCTCAAGTGTCTGCTGCTGCTGTTGCTCCTGCTCTGACTTTGATCAGTTAAAGCTACAAGAAAAGTACTTGAAAAGCATTGATGATCTGTATGACAGACCACAAAGCTCAGATAGTGACCATTCCAGACTGAATCAGATGACTCTGCCAAACCATTGCCAAGAAGAGGAAATCTAGAAGCAAAGCCATGATGTCAGTTCCTCCAGCTAAAGCAAAAGACTCAATGATATTCCCTACTACATTCTGCATGATTGCCTCATTTCTGAGCCATGGATGATATACTCAAGAATCTACTGAAAGCTATGAAGAAGGAAGGAGGAAGCTTGATAAATATGAAAAAGGATCTTCACAATAACATCCTCCAACTCCTCCTCCTCACTACTACTCAAGATTCCTACACCCAGCCACTACACCACTTTTCCCCACCCTCTTCAAAGACTCACTTTTCCAACTCTATCCCTCTTATTCTCTCAAACAACCTTTCATCCCCTTCAATCACACAGAC